>JAODAL010000789.1:27500-271897 GCA_025379985.1 Phyllomedusa bahiana | reverse complement strand
TCAACCCTTTGAGTTTGTTTTTTGGGAAGAAAGTTTGGGACTTTATGGGGGCACAAAAAGTGTCCATCAAGCCAATCCAACTTTTTGGAGGGGTTTGGGAAAGGGAAAGGGGGGGGTTTGGAAATTTCTCCGATTCCCTAAAGCAAATTAACAGCTAAAAACCCAAAGGGGTTTCCAATGCGGGGAAAATTTGGGGGCAAAGGGGCGATAAACCCAAAATTTTTTTAAAAAGTAGAAAATTTTTTAAAAATTAAAAATCGTTATTTCAAAACCTTTGTCAAGTCGGGAAACGATTTTTCTATTCCCATTTTGCAAATCATTTGTTTAAGTATGGGGTTTTCGGGGAAAAAAAACAAAAAAATTGTCTGGGTGCGCCAAAACTTTTGAACGGTAGTGTTTTTGTATGTATATTAAAAATACAAAACAAATATATGTGTGTGTGTGTGTATTATATTTTTAATTTATATATTTAAAATAATTTATATATATAAAACAAATTTAACACAAAATATAATACACACAACACTTTTTATATTTTTAATTATTTTATAAATATACATAATTTTACACCCCACAACATATTTTGTGGTGGGGTATTTTAAAACAAATTCAAAAAATTATAATATTTTTATATATATATATCCCTACTTTCACACCTCAAAAAACGGTAAAAAAGGTTTTTTGAGGGGAAAGATTCTGTTTAAATAATATATATCTATTTTTTATTTATATATTTTTATATATTATATTTTATAAAAATTTTAAACACAAAACACAAAAACAAACGGAGTTTTAAACCCCATCAAAATTTTTGGACCTTTTTAATATGTGTGGGGTTATATTTATATTTTACCCTTTATATAGATTTTCGGGGTGGGTGTGGGGTATGTGTGTATGTTTTCGGTTAATTTATTATTTAATTTTTAATATTTTAATATAAAATATATTTTTATATATATATATTTTATATATATTTTATAAAAAATAATATATATTTTTAAAAAAACAAAATTACATGTGAGGGGGGTTTTAGGAGCAAATAACCCTTAACATAATCTATACCCATTAAACCCCTTTGGACCTTGTGCACTAAAAAGTCACTGAACTGCGAGGGAAAAACTAAAAATTTGGGCACAATTTGTCCATTTTCACCTGGGGGTTGTACTCACTTTTTGTTGGGCCAGAAAGTTTAGACATTGATGGCTGCGTGCGGGTTTTATTGAGGGGCAACCCCAAAAATTTACCCCTGTTATACAAGTTTGTTTATAAAATTACTTTACATTGTATAAAGGGGGGCATATCTTCAGTGTTTTTCCCAATGAAAAAAAAATTTTTTAAAAATATCTATAAAAATGTATATTTACACACAAACAAGAAACCCCCCATAACCCAATTCAGGGAACCAACTTTTTAAAAATTGCTTTTGATTTGAATTCCCTGGGGTTTTTCTCTCCGCTTGTTTTTCTGCAAAATACTTTATTTAAATTTGTGGACACAAAGGGAAAAAAGATATTTCCATCATAAAAAATTTAAACGAAAAATTTTTGCCCTTTCCTTAACCGTTATCTTGGGCATCAATACACATGCTCTGCACACACAATTATTCTAATTTTTCTATTGAAACCAGTCAAAGAAACATGGGGAATGGAAACAACCTTCTTTTTCACCCCAATTTTTGGGTTCTGCTTTAATGCACATTAGATTTATGTTTAAAATTTTCCTTTTTTCCCTATAGAGTTTCTCCAGTGATCCCTTCACAAACTTGTGTGTAAAATTAAGTTTCTAATCTCGGTTAAAAGCGAAGTGCTCTGTGTGGTTTGGTAGGTTCATTTACTCCCTTGGCTGCAGATCCAACTCATTCCAATAGGGGGCAGAGTATTGACACGGCTATCTTCTTCATTATTGCTCAAATCAGTTGCAATAGCAGATAGGCCCTGTCCACATCACGTTTTCGGTATATAAATCATGTTGTAGGTATATAATGCGACAAGTTAAATGGATGCCATAGAGTGGCATCGGTCACCCATAGACCATAAGCATCATATGAAATATCTAATGCACGGGTGTCAAACTGCGGCCCTCCAGCTGTTAGGAGTTGTAGTTTCCTATCATGCCCACTGTTATAGATTATACAAATGCATGATGGGAGTTGTAGTTTCCCAACAGCTGGAGGGCCGCAGTTTGCCTAATGTTCTGATCTAATGTTTGCCATAATAATCTATGGGTCACAGATGTCACCGAAAGTCAACCATCACCCATAGGCTATTGTGGTATCTATGTCACGGAAAGCCACTAAAATGCCTATGACATGTTGGCTAAGCAGATGCCTGGGACGGATGCCATACAGTGGGATCTGTCACTCAAAGGCCATGTTCACACGGCTTATTCTGGGACGTATTTCAGCCCGTAATTTGCGGCGTACTGCGCGAATTACGGGCTGAAATACGTCTCAGTCATTACGGTAATCCACAGTTCTCATAGAGAACTATGGATTCCGTCTCCTCTCCCCGCTCGCACAATACGCCGAGCGGGGAGAGAAGTGACATGTCCATTACTAGCAGCTTATTCGCGCCGCTAGTAATGATAGTCTAAGGGCCGGGGAGGTGCCGGCCCACCGCGCCCGCCCACATAGCCAAAGGCTATTTTTTTAAAAAAAATAAAAAATTTCTGTATTCGAGATGGACATCAAAAGAACACTTTTGGGCCCTGGTCAGTCTACTAAAGTCCCATGGACACGTTTGCTGCCTACTTTGGCCGCTCTTCTGACACACACATTAAACATAGGTAAAAAAGTGATGTGAAAAAGCTCTAGTAATCAGAATCTGACACCAAAAACAAGGAAGGACAGGCCAGCTGTGTTCCCACTAGATCAAGTCCTGTGATTAAAGCAGCATCAGCACCAAATCAAGCAGGTAGTACATTGCTGCAGAGTGAGAGAGGATAGTGTTAGGAGAAGGATACTACTACACGTATGCTTAAAATTTATGAGGGACCCTGAAAGCAGAACTGATTCTTATGTAGTTGTACTGTATCCGTGACTTCTTCAATATATTATTAATATTAAAGGGGTTGTCTCACTACATTGATTCATCTTACCTCAGTCCTGTTTTCTTGGTTTCACTTTGAATTCAGGGTTGTTTACACTGGCTTCTACTAGGCTGCAGTAGAAGCCAGGTCTTTTAGCTATAGCAACCAGTGTGGCAGCCTATAGGAGAGATCAAACAGGTCTGTAGCTAAAGCGACCTGAGGAGCTGATGCAGCTCTTACAAGAGGGGATATCTAGGAATAGGTAGGACACTGTTAATGGAAATATATTGCAAAGTGACTTGTTTTTGCAAGATCTTTAATGGGGTTTTGCCACGATCTCATTTCATACCCCCTGCATCCGCTCTTAAACTTGTTGCTCAGAAAGGGGCGTGTGTGATTTGTTTGAATTGCATATCATGTGAACCAGCAGGATGACATCACCAGGCCTTTCCACTCTGTAGTAAAAGAAAGGTCTGTTTATGTAAAGCATTGTGAGTAGCTGAGAGGTAAAGCTTTTGCTTTACAGCATAAGGGTCCTAGGTTCAAATTCCTGCAGGACCCAAACCTGTGGATTTTTTTTCTCTTTATCAATGCACAGACCTGATTGAGGTTTCTTTTTTTTATTTGCACTGCTCGACTAATTACTAAGGAGTACAGAGGACGGGAGTAGAATGACAGCACGGGGTTTGAACACTCAGTAGCTGCCTGAGAGGAGGGGGATGTCTGAGCATGTGCGACCAGGACTGGGAGTCTCAGCCCTGGTCGTATCCCCTGGGGGAGAGCTGTAAACAATGGATCACTAAAGGAGCAGCTAAAACAAAAACGGTCCAGAATAATAATGAATGGTGAAAATTTTTGTTATTTCATTTGCAAGGTTTGCACGTCAATTTTACTTCGTGGCAAAACCCCTTTAACCTAAAAAGCAATCCTTGTAGTGAGACAACCCCTTTAAGGAACAGGCTCTATCAATGACAGTACTGGGTGAATAACAGCACAAGCAGATACATCCTTAGTAAAAATACTAGTGGGTTGAGCAAGGCGCTACATCGAAAAAAAGACTATAGCGCTACAGGAAAGTGAATGGTAGTGAGGCTTCGTCTACAGCACGCAAGTAAAATACTGTTGGATTCTGGTATAGAATCAGACCGGTATTTTACAGTCGTTTTTTGCATTGTATTTGTCGGTTTTCGGACGGCCCACATAGAACAGCACTATAATCCGTTGTTTTCCAGCAGATTACAGAACATGTTGTAAGTTTTTTGATCGGATTTGAAATTTCGACCTTCAGAGCTGTGTAGATTACATCTCGGATATTCTATTGAGGTCTATGGGGATGCTTTACAGTCAGATTCTAAATACTGAATCCGCATAAAATCCAATCAAAAACCAGAGCCGTGTAGACCTAGCCGAAGGGTACATATAAATCCGGTAGGATGTCGCACACTTTTTGTATAGAGAGGATACTTAGGTTCATGTGAAAGGATAACCAGTCCTACCCTGTTTCCCTGAAAATACGACAGTGTCTTACGTTCATTTTTGCTCCTGAAAATGCGCTGGGACTTATTTTCAGGGGATGTCTTATTTTTCAATGAACAAGAATTCACATTTATTGTTGAACAAAAATCCACATGTATTAATACACTGTAGTCATTTCATCACAAACATCAGCAAAAGCAGCCAAACTCTGAATGGCAGCAAAAAAATGCCCTAGGTCTTATTTTCGAGGAAACAAGGTATATTCAATTTCTTCAAATATATCCACAGCACTCCTCAGATTTCGTGCCAATATGTGATTTATTTACATAGACAAAATAGCTCCAATGTTATTGATGCCTATATAGGCAACAAGGTAAATGCAGACAAATTCCAAATGTTTTCGGCCTAAGAGGCCTTTCTCCAGGTATGTCTGGTAAGGGAAGCAGGAGATGAAAATGGAGCGGTCTGGCCAAATGGAGCGGCCACAGCGCAAGTGTAAAATGCTGGTCGGATTCTGTTTAAGAATGTTATCGTCTTTTCAATGGCTTTGGGGGACGGTTCTGTCCGCGGTTTGTGGATTCGTCCATCCCCCTTAACCATTGACTAGCGCACCTTCCTCCCGAAAAGATTGTGCATGTTCTGCGTTTTTGGGAACGGTGGCGGTGTGAAAATCCATCCAGCTGAAAATCCGTTAAAGTGTAGACTATTGGCGCTAGTTTTCTGTTCAAGTCTATGGGGATGATTGTTTTTCGGTTTTCACACGGTTTCCAAATCTGCAAACCGTCTGAAAACCCGACAAAAAAAACATAACTGCAGCAACAGCTACAGGAGATATAAACTCAACTATGTGCTACCCAGTAAATAACGAAATCACTGCTCCCCGTCTATAATAAGGCAACATTATGTAACAGTACATGACCCTGACGCTAGTAGGCAGCCATAATACAACCTTCACGCTGGTCTTGCTGCTTTTTCATGGGTTGGAAGTTATTGACAATCCCGTTATTAACACAGAACCTCTCCTAAATATTATAGGGCCTGTTGGAATACATCATCAGTGTGTGTAGAGAGCAAAATGTCAATCGCTGTATGAGGGCACAGTAAGCAGCCCCCTTTTTTCCCCTAACATACCTCACCATCTTAAAGGGAATGGGTTGGTCATTTAAAAAAATGACTATAATTAACTCATTTATCCTTATTGTTAAACCACTATTGTTTTGGAGATTTTTGGTTAAAAGTTTTTTTTAGTTTTCCAGAAATCACTAGACTTTCAAAAATATTTTTTTTAAAATTTTTAAGGTTGCATTTTCCCCTTTTTTTTTTTGGGCCCCTAGGCCTAATAATCTCTGACACTTCCTGCTCTTTTTAGAGAGCTTTTCAGCAGTGTCCGCTCATTATCAGAAAAGAGGGTCAACTGAAAGGAGACACCATTGTATACAGATAACACAGAATCCACCAGTCACAAGAGGAGATGTCACAGCTCCCCTCTCCCTCCCTTCACAGTGAAAACTCTCCTATACCAAGTCTATGGGACCGAATCTGTCTTAAGAATCCTATGTGCATGAAGCTGCTGTAAAGTATCTCTCTGCTGCTGTTAAAGCAGTGCAAGCAAGAATGTCTTCCCCACAATTAATAAACTAGACGGCTGAATAGAGAAATCTACAATCAGGAAATAAAAAACGGACCCGAGGGAAAAGAATATGGATCAGGGGCTTGATTTAATAAGTAAAAAAAAAAAAAATGCCGACAGATTCCCTTAAAGGAGTCCTATTAATATTATCTCTGCTTTTTACCCAGAGGAAGAGAAGTGGAGCTCTGTAATACATAGGTCCATGTGAGTCGGAGCAGGATTTCTATCAGATCCCTGTTTCCATAAACTGACGGTTATTTGGCCTTGGGCCCTTAACCGGGTTTTTAAAAAATTAAAAAAGGGGAAATTTTTGGGGTCTTGGCCCCCCACCGTTAAAAACCCCGGGGTTTCCCCCGTTTTTTTAGATGGGGGAAAATTGGCTTTTCAAATTTGGGGGGGGGGTTTTGTCAATGAATTAAGGGGGGGCTAATCCTAGAAAACCGTCCCCCGGGGTTGGGGAAGGCCCACCCCAAAAAAAGGCATAAATTTCTATCCACAACCCCTTTTAAAGGAGTCCTAAAAAATATTAAAACTCTTTTTTTACCCAGGGAAAGGAAGTAGTTTAATCATAGGCTTTTTTTTATACGGATTTTCCTTCAACCTTTCCAAAAAAGGCGTAAAGCCTTACAGGTTCATAAGGCGGCCCTAGCACCTTTTTTCCCAAAAACCATCGAAAACTCCCCCAAACTTTATACAGGGTCTATGGAAACTGCAAGAATCCTATGGCATCGGAAAATTCCCGCTGCTTTTTAAAGATGCGCAGAATGTTCCCCACAACATTTGCTGTTCTACTTCGGTCCGGTGGGAAAAAGAATATGGATAAAGTTGAATGTAAAGGGCAATTCCCTGGAGAAAACTCTTCCTCTGTTTTTAACGGAAAAACCGAAAAATACCGGTCGGAAATTCTACAGATCCTGTTCTAACGCTTTGTCCGGGGTGAAACCCGGGCCCTATGAATGGTGGCATCTATATTGCTGGTGAAAGGCAACAGACTCCAGGTTCTGTTTTCAGTATAAAAAGAAAACCATGGACATATACAAAAAGATAAGCAGATATATAGATGGGTAGATAGATAGACATTGGATACAAAGAGAGGGAGAGTGAGGCCGAGGGATAGCTACATGCAGACCTAAATGTACATATAGCTATTCAATTCAGAACCCAGGTAACGCTCTTGGGCTGCTGGAAGGGGACGGCAGCGTTATATATGTTTTCTTATATAATTACATAAGAACACAGATCCCTACACACATAGTATATCAAAGATCTTACTTAACGCTGTGGAGAAAATTTACTAAGCAATACGTGCTACAATGGTGGCTCAAATTTCACCAAAAAACTGCCACACAAGCAGTGCGACAAATTTGTAATGTGTTTCAGGCACAATTCACACTTTATTAGACAGTTCTGAAACTGCCTAGAAAAAGGGACAAGTGAAGTCTGGAGCAACGTACTGCTGTAGAGGAAAAAAAGAAAAATTAATTTTTAAATAAATTATAATTATAAAATAAATTTTTTTATTATTTAATTTTATTAATATTACAAATTAAAATTTTTTTTTTTTTAGATATAATTTATTTTTATAAAAAATATAAAATATAATATTTTATATATATATATAATTTTTATATATAATAATATAAAATAATATATATATATATATATATATATATTATATTATATTATATATAATATAAAATAATAATAATACACCAAACAAACACAAAGCGTGACAGTCCCCTAAGCCCTGCCACCGAGGGGGCTCTTCATGTTACATTTTCTGCACATAGCATAATCCCTAGGATTAGTTTGGTGGAGGGAAACTATTCTGCCCTAGATCAATTGTTTGGATTGCACATCCCAGTCAGAGATTACAGGGGGTGATTGACTCGCCTTTATATTTCACTCCGTACAGTTCAACACTAAGATCCCAAAGGACAGAAAAGATCTAAAACCAAGCTGACAAGAAGGGCAGAGCAGACCGGGAACCTCCCAGATCCCTGCCGTCAAATTATTTGTTAATTGTACATTTTGCCACATGACACAAGAATCAGAAAAATATCCTTATAATATATAGGTATTCTGAAAAGGGTTTTCCAGGACACAAATATTTCTCTTACCCTAAAAGTCTTTAAATTTTCTATAAAAATTTTGACTTTGCTTACAGTTTTGTTAAAAAAATCTAGGTGAGTGTTAAACTACAACTAAGAATGTTCACTTTGCACACTGATAATGCACTCTGTGCCTCATAAAGGGAAAAAAAGGAATTTCTAGTGGTTATTAAACCCCAAAAATACTCCACAAATATTGCTTGAGATGGACTAAAATCTACAAAAAAGGACAACCTACATAAAAGGATACTCTTGAAATCATCATGTGTCCACGGTCCAGTGCTGTATTTAAAATTTAACAAGTTGCTAAAGAAAACAGTCAACAATCTTGTTGACAGACACACCCCTATCTACTTTGCTAGGTTTCTAGTGAGGCCCCTGCTTGTTTTTCTAAATCAGTGCAGTTTCTAATGCAAGAGTGCTTTCACATGGATGGTTTTTTGGGTGGGTTTTTGGTGCTGGTATATATGTTTTTGGATGCCTTTTTTGTGCATAAAAGTGCAGCATTAATTGCTGTTTCCGTCTGCAAAAAAAAAAAAACACCAAAAAACACTCCGTGTGAAAGCACCTTAAAGGCATTGTCTCACTACAAAGATTTAGCTTTCAACATATAGGGAACACTAAATGAAGACGTTTTCCAAATATATTGCTTTGCTCATTTGTTTTGTTGAAGAGCTACAAATGATTTTATCACCTTCTGAGGGCTAGTTAGCAACCTGTTTGCTTGTTCTCCGCTGTTGTTGGTCTTATCTGATAGCAGGGAGTGACGTCATCACACAGGTCATAGCACAGAACTGCTGGCAGCCCGAGAGCTTGCGTGTTAGCTGATCTTTCAGACAAAAGACACTAATTACTACTGTTTACTTTAGCTCGGAAGCTTCTCTGGACCTGGCAGCAGGAGATCATCTAAGTAGCAGAAACAGTAAGATGAGACAACCCCTTTAAGGACTGTCATTGATTTCTGCTGTCTGAGGTCTGTTCTCTATGAACTGCCAAACTACTAAACCTACCTGCATCAAATTTAGCATATTGGTATGTCAGGTACTTTGGAGGGATTTAAACCAGGTTGCATCTCTCTAGGACCTACTATTCTCAACACAAAAAAAAAATTTAATTAATGGTGAATGGTATCTATTCTTTATGCACGGCCAAACGACTGGATCAATCTGCACCAAATATGGCATGCAGGTAAATCAGGTGCTTTGGAATTGTTTAGACCACATTTCAGCTGTCCATGACCCATCATTCTTAATAAATTGAAACAAAAAAAAAACAAAACAGGATTTTGCTTTGAATGGTGTCTCTATGCTTTATGCATGGGCAACACAAAAAAACTTTAATAAATGGAAAAAGAACCAGTTCTGTGCGTACACTGAGCCAGCCGGAAGGCTGCAAGATTTCAGCCCCGAAGCCTGCAGAACTGCGAATGCAGTAACTTTGTACAAGATAAAAGATACATTGGGCCTAATATATCAAAACTGTCAAACAGCAAAGCTAAGTTCACACGGTGTATTTGCAGGGCGTAATTACGCCGTGTGGACGGGGGCGGGACAGGAGCGTGGGCGGGAGGGAGCGGGGGCCGGCCCTTCGCCGGCCCATAGACTTGCATTACCCGCGGCGCGTATTCGCCGCTGGTAATTCACGTCACTTATCTCCCCCCTCGGCGTATTCGCCGAGCAGGGAGAGGAGACGTAATCCATAGTTCTCCATGAGACTGTGGATTACCGTAATGACTGGGACTGATTCCAGCCGTAATTTGCGCACTCCGGCGCCTAAATTACAGACTGAAATACGTCCAATTTTAAGCCGTGTGAACATAGCCTAAGGGGCTGTTCACATGGCACAGTGCAAATACCAGTCGGAAATCCGACCGGTATTTGCACAGTTTTCGGGCCGTGCACACAGCCGTCAGGGGACGGCTTTTCTCCGCAGTTTGCGGAGAAAAGCCCCCCAACCCCTTCGCATAGACATGTTCATATTCCACCCGAAAACCGGGCAGAAGAATGAACATGTTCTATGTTTTTTGGACCGCCGGCGGTCTAAAAAACCGCCCGGCCGAACACCCGTGCAGTGGGGACCGCTGTGTGGGTTTTCCATAAAGTTCCATAATAACGGTTGTCACCTGGCTTGCAGACTGTTTTCAAAACCGAAAACCGTCTGAAAAACCAGGTGAAAACCCTTGCCGTGGGGACAAGCCCTAAGGGGGACATGTATGAAAACTGCCTTTGTTGCCCATAGCAACCAGAGTTCCACTTTCGTTTCAGTGCCTGAAAAAATTTAAAGGGGCACTGATTGGTTGCTATAGGCAACAAAAAGTCTTAGACCAAGACAGTTCTCATACATGAGGCCCTAAGTGTCTAGATTGCCCATAGCAATCAATCAGAGCTCAGATTTCATTATTCCGGAGTAGTTTAAAAACTAAAAGCAGAGCTCTGATTGGTTGCTATGGGCAACAAAGACAGTCTTACAATTAGACAGTTTTGATAAATGAGGCCCTTTTAATGTAGATCAATTTCCCATGTAAACTGTAAAATAGGACATAAAGCACAGACATGATTTGAAGATATTATTATAGCCAATGCTGATGAGATGTGTGTGTCTTCTGTAATATTGTTAAATCACTCACCTCAAACACAAGTCATTTTGCTTTCAGTGCCCAGTATTCAGAAATCCCATGCAAATATATGCAAGTTATTCGCATGGCGGCACGACCAACCCCTGTTCTATTATAAATCGTTACAGAGACCATGCATGAATTTTACTTTTAGTGAACTGTTCCATACGTAGCTTCTACAGGAGTACGACGACTGAGACGCGGACCTTGTATGAATGACGCTGATGTGCATAATTGCCAAGACTAGACTGTGCCAAAAATGTGTCCATCACATTAGCTACTCAGCACGAGGACAAGATGAAAACTACAACGACGCCTTTGTATCTGAGAAAAAGAGGAGGTGAAATAAGGTAAAAAAACAAAACAAAACAAGGTGACATCAGGAGAAGAATAAGGAAACATCAAAGGCCAAAAATGGCTGCGTGTGCACCTGTCCCTTCTACATACAGGTATACACAACTGTACACAGAGGTGCTACTCAAGAACCAGGCTGCTCAGGATGAACAAAGCTATGGGTGCTGACCACATATGGTAGTGCTGAAAGGTGCAACACTGTAAGAAGACAGCATAGATGTTATGGAACAGAAATAGATTTGTTACTTTTTCATAAGAAAAAACCCCACATAAACTAAACTAGGTCTACATTTAGAGTGTTTTTTTGTTCTGTAGAGTAATGAAAACCTTAAGGCAATGTCTGCACCGCACTGGATTCTCATTAGATTTTTGGCGGATCCAGTATTTAGAATCTGCCGAAAATCCAACTGTACCCAGAGCTGTGTAGACCACAATGAAAAACCCGTACAGTAGTCTACATAGCACACTGTTTTACGATCGGTTTTAAAATCCAGTGGATTTTCAAACCCATTGGCTCTTCCACAGAATCGGCGTTGGATTCCCATACATTCAATGTACGGGGCATCATGTGTTTCTGATCGGCGCGTACTCCTGCGGCGAGGGGGAGGGCCGCAGCCCGCCAGCCCCATTGACATGTCACTTATCTCCTCATCATATTGTACACGCAGGGGGAGGAGGCGTAATCCATAGTTCTCTATGAGAGCTATGGATTACCGTAATTATGGGGCGCATTTCCCTGCGTATTAAACGCAGTACGCTGCAAAGTATGCGGCGAAAAGCGCTGCAAAATATGCGGCGAAATGCGCTCCAAAATAAGCCGTGTGAACATACCGTTAGAGCAGAGAAGAATTACAGAGGGGTTCACACTAGCTTTGAATGACCTGGTATGTCCACACATTACTTGGATAAACTGATTTTTATGAGCACTATGCAGGGGTTGTCTCACTACAAGGATTGCTTTTTATTTTAAAGATCTTGCAAAGACAAGTCACTTTGCAATATGTGTCCATTAACAGTGTCCTAGCTATTCCTAGATATCCCCTCTTGTATGGGCTGCATCAGCTCCTCAGGTCGCTATAGCTACCGACCTGTTCGATCTCCTAATAGGCTACCAGCACTGGTCGCTATAGCTACAGACCTGGTGTCCTCCGCAGCTCATCACTGCAGGCCAGTAGTAGCCAGTAAAGCCAATAAATTTAAAAATGAAACTGAGAAATCAGAACGGAGGTGAGATGAATTGATGTAGTGAGACAACCCCAGTGGTGCTGCTGTGCAGAAAGTGAATATTTCCTGCCAGTTTCCCCCGCAGATTACTGCTGATGTCCAGCGGTTCCGGCAGTTTGGCTCCATGTGATCAGCATTGGTTCAACGAGTCCTTCTAACAAAATAGGATTGTCCAAAGTTAACAAAGCGGTTGTCCGCCTCGTGACAAAAACGAACAAGCAGCTCCTGGGGCTCCAGTAGAGTAAAATAAAACACACCTTATATTTGCCTTCCTCCGGTGTCGGTCCCAGCGCAATACCTTTTAGGCATTCTAAGTTGATTCTTAAACTTTCAAAAGGGGACGCTACTGCTGCAGCCTCTGATTGGCTGCAGTGGTCATCTGCCTCTACCTACATCACTGTTTGGAACAGCTCCGAAAAGTACTGTAAATGAGAGGCATGTGACAGCTACAGCCAATCAGCAGCTGCAGCAGTGACGTCCCAGTTGGACAGTTCAACAATCAAATCAGAAGACCGGGGAGACTTGGCGCTGGAACCTGGACAACCCCTCTGATATAACTCAGTACAAATACATAAAATACATCACAGTAGGTCGGTCTATACCGGGCATCCTCAAACTGCGGCCCTCCAGCTGTTGGGAAACTACAGCTCCCATCATTCCCACCGTTATAGATTATATAAATGCATGGTGGGAGTTGTAGTTTCCCAATACTTGGAGGGCCACAGTTTGAGGATGCCTGGTCTATACAAACCTAAAGAAAAACCAATGTACTTTAAACCGGCTCGAGCTTTCCCTCTGAATTATTGCCTCCCATCTTTCACCTTCACACTTTGCACTGTCACAGTCGGTTGATCAACTAGAACCTATCTGCTCTAATGGACAGAATGCCGATTTGCATGAGAGCCGTGCCAGGGAGCAAACACTCAAAGAGGACAATACAACACCGGCAGCCGTCATACACAAAGCGACCATGTACAATAGGCAGTAATGTATAGGATTGGGGGGTTATCTTGGGAGTCAGGGAGACTTTTCCTTCACGAGCCCTCGTAAAGCAGAAGACTGGCAAATATTAAAGAGGGCAAAGAGCGCCAAAGGGACACATCCTGCTGGCAATCTAGACAATGTGCCAGCAGTTCACTGAACCCTGAGCCCGTTTACTTACTTGGCATTGTTCTATAAGAATCCTGAGGCGCATTAGATTTCCCAAAGTTCATGGACTGAAACTGTAGCTTTTGAGTTTATTTCTAGTTATTAGTTTAAAATCTGATGCGTCATAGGACGCATGAACACGCTGCACACTGTACCAGAGGTCTCTGGCACTTGCCCTTTAAGGGGCCGTTCACACAGCGTTTTTGGATCCGATTCCAAATGGCAGCTGCGTATTGGATGCAGCAGGATCGCACCCTATAGATTTAAATAGGGCTCCTGCTGCATCTTTTGGACCCAGAACCGACATGACAGACGGATCCGAAAGACGCAATGAGACACACATCGGCGATCACTCATCTGAACGCTGATGGGTGTTTCAAAGTAAAAGCAATGTAAATCCCACTGCTATTTATTAGATATGTGTTTGGGTCAGTTTAGGGTACAACAGACTAATCCAAACACTTACCTAAAAACGTATGTTCACACGGACTCAACACACCATGTGAACATACCCTTAGGCTATGTTCACATGGCTTAATTGCAGGACGTATTTCGCCCACAACTACGCTGTGTGTACAGGGGCGGAGGGGGGGCAGCAGCCCGCCGGCCCCATAGACATGCATTATTCTTGGCGCGTATACGCCGTGAATAAATGACATGTCACTTCTCTCCCCGCTCCTCGTATTGTGCGAGCAGGGAGAGGAGACGGAATCCATACGTCTCCAGGAAAACTTTGGATTACCCTCATGACTGGGACGGATTTCAGCCCAAAATTCACGCAGTACAGGGCGAATTACGGGCTGAATACGTCCCAGAATAAGCTGTGTGAACATGGCCTTACAGTGCTTAACATCGCAACGAAGGGAAAAACTAATGGTGGGCAAACACCTTCAACAGCTTGTTTGGCTGAGAGCTATTCCTGGCCCCCTGCTCATGCAAGCTCGCTTTTGCAGAGTGTGCAAGTGTACTCAATGGGGAGTAAAGATGGCCAAATGGGACCTGCCAGCCATCTAAGGGATACGGAAATGTTAGGGGACAGAAAGATTGGGCAGATGGATTTTAACATGTCGATCCTTCTGTTCTCAGGAGAGGTAAGCTGCTAACGGACATGTCTGGAAGTGGCTCTCTCTTCACAATTAAATATATATCCAGCATGCAAGTATGTAGAGGGTTAAAGGACAGGAGAAAAATCTCTCCTTGGGCAGAGCCACCAATAAATTGGTTGGTTTGAGGATTTACTTGCCTTTCAGACCTCACTGACTTTTGCATAAAGCAAGGGCTTATGGGAAAAGAGCTGAGGAACTTCACAGCGCCCTCTATTGGATGTAGTTATCCTCAATTCACATGTAGCTTGCAGGAGCCTTGAAATGTGAAAGGGATTTAAACCAAACCAGTTAAGTTCATCTGCAGACAGCCATTTTGGGGTATTTGCCCCCTCGTCAGTGCAGCGTAGAACTTACTGGCTGGCTGGGTGAGAGGCAAGAGTGGCTTAGACATTTGTGACTGATCCCACCAAAATTGCTACCACTGCTCACAAGTGTATGGTTACTTTAAGAGAATTGTACAGTTTGAACAATCCCTACTTGGTAGAGGGGTCCTTTAACAACAAGTCAATCACAAATTATTCCGCTAGCAATGAACTGTAATTTGTGGAGAAATCTGGCAGCAAGTGTTCATTTTCACTGCTGCCCCACCAGAGGAGAAATTAGGGTATGTTCACACTGCGTTTTTGCGGGCCGTATTTCGGGCAGAATTATGAGCTATGATTACCTGCCATTTTCTCTAATGTTTATTGCGTGCCAGGAGACAGAAGTGACAGGTCATGCCCAAGTGTCAGGGAAAGTGAAAGTCAATGGGAACTGGCACATAGAGTGTTAGAAGTACGCAATAGCCAGCACATCGTTCTAAAACACCAGGGGTGACATGTATGGACGTTGGTGCTGACAGGCCAGTTCTAAATCGCTTTATGGCAGTGTAGAATGTGCCAGAATGTATGAACCTGTTCCTCTGCAGGTCACACATACAGGCGCAGTGTAGAGCCATTACCACAAGTCTGGCTCAGGCACCACCTTTACCCTGGTCTGGCTGTGCTTCTGCAGGTCATAGATACAGGGCAGTGTAGAGCCAATACCACAAGTCTGGCTCGGGCACCACCTTTACCCTGGTCGGGTTCTTCTGCAGGTCATACATACAGGCAGTGTAGAGCCAATACCACAAGTCTGGCTCAGGCACCACCTTTACCCTGGTCTGATCTTCTGCAGGTCATACATACAGGGCAGTGTAGAGCCAATACAACAAGTCTGGCTCAGGCACCACCATTACCCTGGTCTGTTCTTCTGCAGGTCATACATACAGGGCAGTGTAGAGCCAATACCAAAAGTCTGGCTCAGGCACCACCTTTACCTGGTCTGGCTGTCTTCTGCAGGTCATATATACAGGGCAGTGTAGAGCCAATACCACAAGTCTGGCTCAGGCACCACCTTTACCCTGGTCTGGCTGCTCTTCTGGCAGGTCATACTTTCAGGGCAGTGTAGAGCCAATACCACAAGTCGGGCTCAGGAAACCACCTTTACCCTGGTCTGTTTTCTGCAGGTCATACATACAGGGCAGTGTAGAGCCAATACCACAAGTCTGGCCAGGCACCACCTTTACCAGGGTCTGGCTGTTCTTCTGCAGGTCATACATACAGGGCAGTGTAGAGCCAATACCACAAGTCTGGCTCAGGCACCACCTTTACCCTGGTCTGGCTGTTCTTCTGCAGTCATACATACAGGGAGTGTAGAGCCAATACCACAAGTCGGCTCAGGCACCACCTTACCCGGGCCCTGGCGTTCTAACTATTCTGCGCCAAAGTTTGATATCAAAGAATCATAAATGTGTCTAATTCTATGAATGTGGTGCGACACCCCCAGAACGCCCCAATCTTTGACTCTTTACAAAGGGTTGTGCCGTAGCTTATCGCGCTAAAGTTTGGGGTGCGACTGTTCATACATCTATAGAACAGGTCTACTAAAGCTTTCTGGCACCAGATAACTGGCACAGCCACGTTCTTACATGTCGCCCCATGTGTATAGTGGCTATACGTCGTGTGAACCCTTTTAGGCATTACACAGAGATTTTTCTAACCAATGATCTGTGTAACAGGACAGGTCCTCCAGACCAAGAGACTCTCTGTAATAACTCGCCGATCCACCCAAAAAATGACGCTAAACAGAGGACCCCCCTCTATGAACTTAATAATATGGTATATAAAAATTGATTTTCTAACCTGAAGAACATGGGTTGTGCATTGCTAGCTCCCAGAACTGACTGGGTATGTTCACATGGAGTATTTTGAAGAGTAAATTTCCTCTTTAATAAAAGGCATATTTGAAGAGGATCTTGAAGAGGAAATTTACTCCTCAGGTTTTTCGCCGCAGTTTTATTTAATATTACACTTCGATCACGTTAAAAATCATATTAAATATGAAATAATATATTTCATATATTATTTTACATACATACACACACACACGTAAAATAAAATATGAAATATATAATATATATATAATTTATTTTTTTTAACCCAACCGCAGTCCACATTTTTCGACACAAAAGGATTCATGGATAATGGAGAGGACTCGCCAGCATCACTTCCCTTGTCTGAGGCAACAAGTATCTGTTATGGTGGATGCGCCGCCACAGGGACCCAAAGTGGGTTATTGGGAGTTTTGCAGGATTGGAGCACCAGATGACCCATTACCTCCTATTACTGGCCCTGCCTTATGCGATGTGAGGCCTGTGTGCGCATGCCTGCCGTGGGCTTGCCAGGAAGTGTCTCGCGCATGAGAGCATGGCGTCTACAGGATGGGAGAAAACAATGGCAAGTACAGCAGCGAGGGCAAGTGATGGAGGGCTCTTCCCTGCCGCACTATTGGTCTATGGCATTAGAGAAAGTTTAGCCTATTGTTCCATATCCCCAGAAAGGGGACTGTTTGTGGAAGGCTCCCTCCTGGGTTCAGGGACAAGTAATGGGCTGGGTGCTGTCACCCTGTGAAGTTGCCTCTGACAGCTCGAAGTGCGCCGATACTCCCTAATGAACAGGCGCTCGGAGACCACACTACTGGCTTTTTTGGGGGTGGGGGGGGGGGGTGGGGGGGGGTGGGGTCTCCCTGATCTATCTATGGACTGGGGAGTAGTGAGAGCCAACGATGAAGAACATCAAAAGATCACCAACATGACACAGGGGCAAGGGATCGGGGGTGACACAGGGACAGGAGATTGCTCGGAGTGACTGAGGGAAGGGATTGGTCCACGAGCGCAACACAGCTGACGGGTTGGATGGAGGCGTTGGGCCGTGCGCTCTGCGTTGTACAAGGCCCAACAAGGTTTGAGAGATACACTAGTGACGTACTAAGAGATACTCGTTTGTGTGAGCACGCTTTCTGGCAAGGGGAAAATCAACGCCCAGGCGTGAACGAATTTGACAACGCACTTAAATTTACGAGTCAATCGTCCCAAAATACTCAGCGCAAATAAACCTGTAAAATGTGTTGTGTGAATGAAAAGTGCGTATTTTACATTGGAATGAATGAAAGGTGTTTAGAACATTGTCTGAAATATGCTCCAAAATAAGTGTGAATACTCCATGTGAACATCGCCATAGGGAATCACCAGTTCCACACATGTACTGTATGTGCAAGATTTTATCATTTGCATGAAACCAGATCTCTATGTATTGTCCCATCAAGCTTCCTGCAAATAGAGCATATTTTCTGCTTCATGTTCTATATTAAAACATGAGAAAAGTGCCAAATTGTGGTCCTATCTGCGAACAAATCAGATTCAACCAAAGCTAAAATGAGATGTCCAAGTCAATGAGAGCTTTAAGGGGATGTTCACACAAGACGAATCTGCTGTGGGTTTTGATGCAGATTTTGTCATGGAGTTGCATTGTGGATATTACTTTCCCTGAGTTCGTGTCCTTTTTGTCAGACAAGGTGCAGGAGTGTCTAGAAATGGTCTAAAAACACATAATAAATTCTGAGATGCTTCATTTGTACAGCTCTGTAAATCAGTAAAGAAAGTGACTATACATAAGAACATAACTGTGAACAGCATCCAAACAATAATGAAGGTAATAATGGAAATAAAAAATACCAGGCACACTGTAGTAAGAAAACAGATAGGCAAACACACAACTATAGCCGCACTAAGACACAAGCATTAGAGAAAGGGTCATCAGAAAATGACCTACTGTTAAAAATATGTATAACAAAACACAATTTAAATTAGTCTTGGTGTGGTTTTTCTTAATTTTAAGTATCACAATCTGATTTTTTTTTTTTAAATTCCAAAATCCTGCAGTTTTCACTTTGGCCACTCAGCTTAAAGGGGTTTTGCCAAGAAGTGATTTCCTTAGCTAACAGGCTGCTACTGTCCTCTTCAGTCTTGAAAAAAAAGGGGCGTTGTGTTTAAAAAAACAAGTGCCTCCTCTGTGATGTCATCGCACCACCTCCCATGCACGCTCCAGAGGATGATACTCATTATTCAATAGCTTTGTTAGTGTGGAGAAGCTCTGTGGGTCTAGACTGACAAACATGGTGTTGGCTCTAAAACCACAGAGGAGAAACTGTGTATTGTGAACAAGCTATATTCAAGGTTTGTTTTCTCCCCCTCATTTACTCTACTCAAAGAGAAAAGATAAGATCCGAGCAGACAGCAGTCGCTGACTACTGCAGGGGAGAGGGAGGCGGGTGAGTAGGGAGCTGACGGCATGTTTATTTATATAAATACATTACAGAGATTCTCAGGCTCTCCTACACATGAAAGGCTGTGTAGGAACCTCAGAGAGCCATTGTAATGTGAGGAGATGGAGTAGTGATGTAGTGACAGAAGCAAGAGCTAGTGCAAAGGCCCAGTCTGCATGCTCTGCTTCCCCTCTCACATTCAAAGATCTTTACATGTCCTGCCATCAGATACTGTCAACAACCAGTAAACAAATGAAAAGTTAGTAAGGCTCAAGCTTTGACAGGCTACATTTTTTTTTATCAAATATACTTAGAAAAGTGATTAAATGCCCATTTTGGAGGATCCTACATCAACATTAGATTGTGACCGCTTTAATATTAAAGTTTATGTTCTGTAGAGATTACTTCTCGGCAGTCTCCTAATTATCACAGGAAGGATTACAGTGCTAGGTGACACCAGTGTATAGAAAAAAACCCCAGGATCCACCATCCAAAAGAGACATCACACCCTCACACAGAAAGCCCACAAAAACCTGACGAATCAAGGGGTTCGCTCCTGTTCACAGGGCTTAAGGGTCCATGTGGCTGCAATAAACTTAGCTTTAAATATATATATATAGATATAAAAAAATAATAATTATATATATTAATAATACAGCTGTCATAATTTTAAAATGAATGTATCACCAATGTTTACAATAAATTTGACATTTTCAAAAAAAATTTCAACCAAAAGCCAAATATCCCAAACTTTTTGTGAGTATGTATACAACCAGTCCCTTTTTTAACATTTCCTTTCCCGTTTTTCATCAGAGCAAAAATATAGCCGGTTCCTACCACCCCAAGTTTAGCCTGATGTGGTGAATGGGGGACCTTTTTTGTTTTAAAAAAGTGCCCCTTTTAAAAACCCCAAGTACCAAAAAGAAAAAAAAATTATATATTAAAGTGTGGAAAAGTTATTAGAAATTAAACCCTTTTTTCTTGGCCATTTTGATGTCTTGGTACTTGCTGAGTAAACATCCAGCATTTGGGTTTTTTGAAGAAACCCAATTTCTTATCAAGTTCAGTAAAAAGGCCCTGAAAAATGTTTGCTAAACATACCCTAATTTTTTTTGGCGAAGGTCAACACCCTGCCAACATATGGATTAATGTTCGGCCCCTTCATGCTAAGAGGATGAGTGCTGCGGGCGGGCCCCTGTTTGTTAAAAAAACCCCATAATTTTAAAATTTAAAAGGCCACATCATGGCTTACTACAGGGCTTTTGGGGAAAATTGCAGTTTAAAAGGGGAATGTGAGGGGCCTTTTCAAATTTGAACCATTGCCCAAATTTTTCAGCTAAAAACCCCTTTGGGGTTTGCCAAAAGTTTTAAATGCTGCAAGCCTTTTATTACCTTAAAAGGACTGGATTAGTGGTGTACCAATTCAACCCCCATTAGATTTCTACAAAAAAAGGGCAGAGTTCGTTAAAAATTATAAGTGCCCGGTGCGTGCCTTCCGAGGCCCCAAAAAAGAACATAAAACAGCAGTAATAAAGCAATCAGATCTGGGAAGTAAAAAATGCCCCCAAAACTTTGTTAAAAGCCTCCTGGTTCCCTCCATACACCAGACGCCCCGGTTTCCCCAGCCTTCCCGCTCCCTCCATACCAATGCACGCTCGGTCACTAGCCATCCTGAAACCCCCCCATAAAACACCCTGCTCGGTCGGGTAGCCAAACCGACTCCCTCCTTGTAAGCCCGCTCGGTCCCTAACCATTCCCGACTCCCCTCCAACCCATTTCATCCGGGTTTTCCCGAATCCGACTCCCTCCTTAAAACATGCAAAAACCCCGGTTTTCCCTAGCCATCCTGACTCCCTCCATACACATGCACGCTCGGTTGCAAACCATCCTGACCCCCATACCATGACGCTCGGTCGTAGCCACCTGCCCCCTCCATCCCCCATGCCGCCGGTCGTAGCCATCGACCCCTCCATACACATGCCGCCCGGGCGTAGCCATCCTGACTCCCCCTACCATGTTGCTGGGTCGCTAGCCATCCTGACTCCCTACATACACATGCACGCTCGGTCGCTAGCCCCCCGCCCCCTCCATACACTGCACGCTCGGGTCGTAGACCCTGACTCCCTCCATACACATGCACGCTCGGTCGCTAGCCATCCTGACTCCCTCCATAACATGCACGCTCGGTTGCTAGCCATCCTGACTCCCTCCATAAACATGCCGCCCCGGCCCGCAAAACCACCCCGACTCCTATAAAAATGCACGCTCCCTCTCGCTAGCCTCCGACTCCCTCCATACACGTTCGGTCGCTAGCCATCCTGACTCCCTCCATACACATGCACGCTCGGTCGCTAGCCATCCTGACTCCCTCCATACACATGCACGCTCGGTCGCTAGCCATCCTGACTCCCTCCATACACATGCAGGCTCGGTCGCTAGCCTCCGATCCCCCCCTACCAGCACGCTCGTCGCCTAGCCACCCTGACCCCCTCCATACACATGCACCTCGGTCCGCTAGCCTCCTGACCCCACCTACACATGCATGCTGGGTCGCTAGAAACCTGACCCCCCTCCTACCGGGCACGCTCGGCCCGCTTTGCCATCCTGACTCCCTCCATACACATGCATGCTCGGTCGCTAGCCATCCTGACTCCCTCCATACACATGAACGCTCGGTCGCTAGCCATCCTGACTCCCTCCATACACATGCACGCTCGGTGCTGCCTCCTACTCCCTAAACCCAAGCACCCCGGGCGACCCCTGATCCCTCCATACACGTTTCCCGGTTTCGCTACCACCTGATTTCCCTCCATAACATCAGCTCGTATCCCACCCGACTCCCTCCTCACATGAAACGCTCGTCGCTACCACCCCTGACTCCCTCCATACACATGCACGCTCGTTCGCTACCCATCCTGACTCCCTCCATACAAAATGCACCTGGTCCTAGCCACCTACTCCATCCTTTACACATGCAGCTGGGGTCAAAACCCATCCGATCCCTCCAACACTGCACGCTGGGTCGCTAGCCATCCGACTCCCTCCAACACAGCACCCCTGGGTTCGTACCATCCTGACTCCCTCCATACACATGCACGCTCGGTCGCTAGCCATCCTGACTCCCACCATACACATGCACGCTCGGTCGCTAGCCATCCTGACTCCCTCCATACACATGCACGCTCGGTCGCTAGCCATCGACTCCCCCCTACCATGCACGCTCGGTCATAGCCACCCTGACTCCCTCCAACACAGCCGCTCGGTCCTACCATCCCGACTCCCTCCATAAAAAACATGCATGCTCGGTCGTAGCCACCTGACTCCCACTACACATAAAGTGGTCGCTAGCCATCCTGACCCCCTCCATAAAAACCGCTGGTCGCTAGCCACCCCTGCTCCCTCCATACACATGCGTGCTCGGTCGCTAGCCACCTGCCCCCCATACACTGCTGCTCGGTCGTAGCCTCCTGACTCCCCCATAAAATCACCGGGTCACTACCATCCTGACTCCCCCCCATACACAGCGTGTCGGTCGCTAGCCCCCCTTTTGATCCCTCTTGAGGATTTCCACAAAATTTGGGATCCCCAAATTCGCAGAGAAATCTGCACTGCAAAACCTGAACCAACTGCTGCAGATTTCATTGCAGATTTTTCCACATAGACTTCAATGCCTTCTCCCATTGAAGTCAACGTAGAAAAATCTGCAACCAAACCGGCACTAGTTGGGGCAGGATTTGAAGTGCAAAATTTCTCTGTAGAAAGGCTATAGATCTGACCAATGTGAACGTACCCAAAGGCTATGTCTACACAGCACACGAAAACGGCGTTTTTTTTTTATTTTTAAACCACTGAGAATCCGACCGTTTATCCAGTCCATAGACTAATAGGTCGTTTTTTTAAGCCCATTTTCTGGCGTTGGTGGTTTCAGGAACATGTTCTATAATCCGGTGCCATTTTGCCGTCGTTTCTCATACAATCAGTTGTATGGGTGGGTGGCAAGAAAGCGAGAACCGACCACGTTTTTTGCAAAAACAGCTACAAAAAAAAAAAAACGGGGTCGTGCATTGGACAAAAATCGCTTGGCTTTCCGACGGCTTTTGTCCGATGCTGTGAGGACCTAGCCTTGCACAGGCATACTCATCTAAACGTGCATTCGTTTTGCATGAAGAGTAGGAAGAAAGCTGCTTTAAGACGAGTCCAGTAGCGGCTTATCTCTCCAAGAATAAATCCAACTCTATCCTGAGATTATTTGTCATGGTCAGGAGGCCACCGGGCACATAAGGCCCCATTTATACCACGTTTTTCATCCCTATTCGTGTTATCTGTCGGAATATTTATCCCAACAGATACCACGGCGGGGCCATAGTAATACAGTAGATGAGGTTAGAAAAAATACAAGTCTGATCTATAACCCTGCAGTGTTGATCCATTGGAAGCCAAAAACCTCTATGAAGATCTATAGGGCAAATGTAGTCCGAATTAGACTACGTGTGCCCTATTTACTAAATGCATACACTTTCTGCATCAGACACGACGTGGGAGAACAAACTTTTCATGCTATGCAGACAGATACCACTGATGGGGACAAAAAAATGTGACGTAAATGGGATTTTAGATGGTCAGCTGGTCCCAATGAGGTTTTGGACAACATTTAGCCAATATGTATGGCAAGCTTCAGTCCATATGACAGATAAAGAAATGCCAACCTTCCCTTTCCCTGGGGAAGAATGAGAAGGGCAAGTCCTTTGTGCAGTATTTATGACAAATGCACTTTTCTTGGCACTTTTACAGCATGTAATAGAGGTAAGAAAAAAACCATAGAGCACAAAGGCACGATGCCAGTCCAGGCAGGCTGTAAGATGCACATGCTATGGTGACAACATGCCAGCCATTATTATGGGGAACAGCCAGGCTTTATTGAGATTAGCTGGTGGCATCAGGCCAGTCACTGGAACATACAGAGGAGCGCTCCAGCTGGCAGGCCTCCAATGTTTTCCTGCGGCTCACGGCCTCCCTGAGAAATTCTATAGTTTTTATTGACCTACATGGATGCCTTCGAAAGGGTTAAAATACCCACGTGTAATCACTCAGTGGCTGACTTGATAGAACACACTTCATTGAGTTTTGTCGTGTGGACAACTACTCGCCTTAAGATTTCCAAATAGCAGAGCACCGGGGAGATTGTTACTCCATAGTGATACACAGGCCATCTAAAACAGGAGTAATATTCTGCGTTGTAACCTAACTTTCTCAATAGATTTACATATTTATAGAGAAGAACGGTTCGAGCAATAGAAGAGCAGCCATAATGGATTGAGATTCCCTGCGGCGGATCTCCTGCCTTGATTTGTGGGAAAAAAGCACCATGCTGTAATCTGCCGATTGGGACCAGCAGCTTCTTAGGCAAATGGATCCAAAAACAGGATATAAAGCAGGGTCCTCTCCACGAATTTTATTAGTATAAAAGGTAACAGGATAGTGGTAACATACTCCACAATGCCGACAGCTGTGAACAAGGACCCTGTGAGGTCCGAAACGCGTCGGTGTTGTGGAATATGTTACCACTATCCTGTTACCTTTTATAAAAATATAATTCGTGGAGAGGACCCTGCTGGATATCCTGTTTTTGGATTCATTTGCTGTGTTTGGAGCCCTGACTGGCGGCTCTTTCTGTGCGGAGTGTCCATATCCACGTGCATGACCCGGCGTCTATTGAAGGGAAGAGCCCGGAGTGATGGACCAGTAACGGTGTCCGGGTAGGGGGTAAGGTGCTGGATCGACTTTATTCTTCTAGTCACAGTATACAGACTGTCAGGATTCAACAGCTATCTAGATTCCCTGCAGCGCTTTCCTCCATTACTCCAATGGTTTCTGATTGGAGATGAATTGCAGAAATTAGGAATTATATGCAATGCATTTCCCTAATTTACTGAATTGGGGTTTTGCCATTCGGTAAACTCCCTTCTGAGGCTAGTTTGAAGCTCACTTACAGAGCGGAAAGAGGGCTAGGCTTGTGCAGCTTCCCCTATTCACATCTATGGGAGTTCTGAATATACCAAAGTACACGTGCTTGGTTATATTCGGAACGGTCATAGAAATTAACAGGGAGAACTGCACAAGCGCAGCCACCTCCCCATTCTCTGAGGCCGGCTCATAGAAAGCTACAAGCTAGACTCAGAAGGGACTTTGCCAAATAGCTAAACTCCTTTAAAGAGGTTATCCAGTGCAGTAAAAATGAATCTAAAATGGGGCCAGCTTGCAAAAAAAAAAAGTTATACTTACCTACCCCTCCACTACAGCTTTAGAGCTTCCTGGTGATCTGCTCCTTTTCACTTCCATATTCTCGTCCCAACACACAAGGAGGCCTGGGTGCCAGTCACTCACTATGGAGAACAAGCCTCTCCCGTGCATTTCGTGAGGGCAGAGAAGGGACAATGAGTGGATCCTGATGCGCACCGGAGCAGCAGCGGAGGTACGGCTATGCCTACACAGCAATGTTAAAAAGCCGATAGCATTGTAACATCACCGTACCGTGGTTCTTGGCGCAGGTTGGTGCTAAAAACTGCGGTCAGTTTCGAATTTCCCACCGGCCCACTACATCCAGGCGGGAGATGGAGCATATTTTAAAATCCGCCAAAATCCGACCGGAAAAAATCTGTGTTGTGTACACTACAGCTTGGATCTTCTCTTACTGTCTATGGGGCACTGGATACAGTCGGATTCTCGGTGGATTCCAAATACCAAATCCAACGAAAGTCCAACCAAAAACCAGTGCTGTGTAGACAAAGCCTTAGTAGAACTTTTTTTTTTTTTTGCCTTCCCCGGAGCCTGTCTCCATTTAGGTTTTATTTTCTTGTGCTGGACAACTTCTTCAAAGCATTTCTCCATGTCTTGTTAATTGAATTGGGATTTGGGGTCGTTACACTTCAGAAAGAAAAATTCCCTGATGGTCGCCTGGTTTTCCCCTCTTTGTCAGTTCTGCAGAATAAGGAGTAGCTGCAGCACTTTATTCTGAGGATCCTGAGAGTCAACCCAAATCTCAGCTTTTTTGATGACCACAAACATGACTGGAAACTGTACATGACTCATATCTGCTACTTACATATACAAGCAGATCGTTATCAGGTTTGTCCCCGTTTTGGTTGCATGCATAAATTACGTCACTGGTGCTGGGTGGTTGCTTTGGCCAATGGGTGACCTTATGAAGTTTACAGATATATTGTACAGCTATTATAAGATATAAGGTGACATCAGTTGGTCATTGGTCCAGAAAAAGCAGCAAAAATTACAGAACGTAACTTGAGTATGAATCCTCAGTCCTGTGTTACAAGCATTTATCAGCGGAGCAAGTGGTGGCTCAGACAAATGGGCCGCAGGTGTCTTTAGGTAACACCATGGACCGGTGGGGGACCTGCCCACATCACCTCCCCTGGGTAACTCTTAGGAAATAACGCTTCAGTACTTAAAGGGGTTGTCTCACTACTAGGATTGTGTTTTATATGAAAGAACAAGTCACTTTGCAATATATGTCCATTAACAGTGTCCTACCTATTCCAAGATATCCACTCTTGTAGGAGCTGCATCAGCTCCTTAGGTTGCTATAGTTACAGACCTGTTTGATCTATCCTGATAGGCTGCCAGCACTGGTTGCTATAGCTACAGACCTGGCTTCTACTGGAGCCTAGTGGAAGCCAGTAAAAACACCCCTGAATTCAAAGTGAAACCAAGAACACAGGACTGAAGTAAGATGAATCAATGTAATGAGACAAACCCTTTACTATCTATCCGTTATGGTGTGCAACTATTAGAGATGCAGGCGGCTTCCAAGAATTGGCATACGGAGCCACTTAGAAATATAGTAAGCATCAAATCCATTGAAGGAAGGTTTCCAGCTCCTGAAGATTTGTGAACAACAAGATGTGCGAATGTAAGGTCGATATAGACAGAGCACGGCAATGACAGCTGTCAACCCGCACGCTGTATGTGCAGCCCTGTCACAGAAGAGGCCAGCGATGCTCCATGTTACATCCAGATGTCTATCCTAACCTAAAATGTTCTATTATTTATACCTCTCACACATGAGATTATCAGCTCCAGTAGGTACAGAGACTTATGCCAGTGCATATTCTTTCTATACAGAGCTGTGGCACCATATAAATAGTAGGTAATCACCTAGATCCTCTCTAATGCTACACTTGCAGTCACACTATGTATACAGATGGAAGGTGGCAGTAAAATTCTGTTTGGAAAAATAAAGCAAAATTAATGTTATTTAAAAGTTATTTAAAAAGCAGCCATGGTTTGCCACTGTGCTAAAATAAAATGGTCATCCAGAAGCACCAGTGTAATCCCCCACCGCTTCCAGCACCGTCGCTACAGTCCACTCCAGTAAGGATTTGTTAACTTGGCTGTAGAGATGATGTGCTCGTATAATCACTCCACTGATCTTATACCGTATACTGCTGAGGGCAGTGATTGGCTGCAGAGATGATGTGCCCTGATGACACCACCACTGATCTTATGCTGTATACTGCTGAGGGCAGTGATTGGCTGCAGAGATGTTGTGCCCGGATGACACCACCACTGATCTTATGCCGTATACTGCTGAGGGCAGTGATTGGCTGCAGAGATGATGTGCCCGTATGACACCACCACTGATCTTATGCCGTATACTGCTGAGGGCAGTGATTGGCTGCAGAGATGATGTGCCCATATAACACCACCACTGATCTTATGCCGTATATTGCTGAGGGCAGTGATTGGCTGCAGAGATGATGTGCCCATATAACACCACCACTGATCTTATGCAGCATACAGCTGAAGGCGGTAAGTGGCTGCAGAGATGATTTGCCCGTGTGACACCACCACTGATCTTATGCAGCACACAGCTGAAGGCGGTGAGTGGCTGCAGAGATGATGTGCCCATATGACACCACCACTGATCTTATACCGTATACTGCTGAGGCGGTGAGTGGCTGCAGAGATGATGTGCCCGTATGACACCACCACTGATCTTATACCGTATGCTGCTGAGGCGGTGAGTGGCTGCAGAGATGATGTGCCCGTATGACACCACCACTGATCTTATAACGTATACTGCTGAGGGCAGGGATTGGCTGCAGAGATGATGTGTCCGTATGACACCACCACTGATCTTATGCTGTATACTGCTGAGGCAGTGAGTGGCTGCAGAGATGATGTGCCCGTATGACACCACCACTGATCTTATGCCGTATACTGCTGAGGCCAGGGATTGGCTGTACAGATGATGTGCCCGTATAACTCCACCACTGACCTTTGCCATATACTGCTGAGGGGAGGATTGTCTGCAGAGATGATGTGCCCGTATAACACCAACACGGATTTTGTGCCGTATACTGCTGAGGGCAGGATAGGCTGCAGAGATTATGTGCCCGTATAACTCCACCACTGACCTTTGCCATATACTGCTGAGGGGAGGATTGTCTGCAGAGATGATGTGCCCGTATAACACCACCACTGAGCTTATGCCGTATACTGTTGAGGGCAATGATTGGCTGGTGAGATTAGGTGCCCATATAATGATGCCACCGATCTTGTGCCATGTAGTACTGATGGTAGTGATTGGCTGCAGTGGTGGTATGCCCATAATAACTCGTCACTTATCTTTGTCACTGATCTCATGCCATGTACTTCAGAGAGCAGTGATTGGCTGGCAAGATGATGTGCCCATAAAACTATGCCAGTGATCTTGTGCTGTATACTAATGAGCACAGTGATAGGCTGCAGCAGTGATGTGGGTATACATCATGTCACTGCTATAGATTAAGCTAAGCGCAGTAGAACCACAGCACTAGAAGTGGCGGGGGATTAAACAGGAGAGCAAAGATGCTTATTTTAACATAATTGCAAGTAATGATAATTTTAATTTATGATTTGGAAACCCTCTTATAGAGAACCCCTGGCATCTCCAAACATGTCTATTTTACTAAATACCTATGTTCCTGGTGAAAAAAAAATATTTTGTATTATCTTTTCTTATAACTGTACTGTTTCACTGTTGTTCTTTCTACAAATGGTTGAATAAATTGTCAACTGGGTGTTACCACGCCCCCTTGTCACAAACTGACTATGTCAGCACTTGTAC
Source organism: Phyllomedusa bahiana (assembly GCA_025379985.1). Taxonomy (NCBI): domain Eukaryota; kingdom Metazoa; phylum Chordata; class Amphibia; order Anura; family Hylidae; genus Phyllomedusa; species Phyllomedusa bahiana. Next base: position 242,457 of record JAODAL010000789.1, on the reverse strand, counting down.
CCCGTTTCCCTGAAAATAAGACATCCCCAAAAATAAGACCTAGGGCATTTTTTTTATGCAATTCAGAGTTTAGCTGCTTATACTGATCTTTGTGATGAAATCTCTACATTTTATTAATACTTGTTGATTTTCTGTACATCAATAAATTTGAATTCTTGCTCTTGGAAAAATAAGACATCCACTGATAATAAGTCTTCGCGTGTCTTTAGGAGCAAAAAATATATAAGACACTGTCTTATTTTCAGGGAAACAGGGTAGACAGTGTCAAACTGTGCAGCGATACCCTCCCCAAATGGTAATACCGAGCTGACAATTTAGTAATACTTTTCTAGGAGAAATAACAGTAGCTCCAGAACTTGGAAAATACAAGCATTTACTACAAGAGATGTCAGGAGACACAGACCCTCTATAATCTCTGGTTGGTACATAGAGTTGCTAATAAGGCTAAATTCACGAGGGTCAGGTTGAATCCACCATAGATTTTTCAGAGAATCTTCAGCAAACACTTGAGGCTGAAGCACCTGATTTCTGCCACGAATGAGTCACAGGTTCCTGGTGCAGATTAGCCCAAGAGAAGCAGTCTAAGGCTCTGTCTACACAGCAGATGTTAAAATGCCATCCAAAATCCGACGGCATTTTAAAGGGAATGTGTCATCAAAAAATGACTTCTTAACTCACATTTTTACGTTAAATTTTTTAGGAATTTTGGGTTATTTTTTTTTAATTTTCCAGATCAGTTTCAGTATTTTTTTAGTAATTCTTAAGTCCTGTAGTTTTCACTTTGGCCACTAGGCCTAATAATCGTCTGACACTTCCTGTTCTGTTTAGAGAGCTTTTCAGCAGTGTGCTCATTATCAGTAACAGCAGGGTCACACTGAAAGGAGACACCAATGTTCACAGATAACACAGGATCCACCAGTCACAAGAGGAGATGTCACAGCTCCCCCTCTCCCCTCCCTTCACAGTGACAACTCTCCTATACAAGTCTATGGGACAGAATCTGTCTTAAGAATCCTATGGGCATGAAGCTGCTGTAAAGTATCTCTCTGACTGCTGTTAAAGCAGTGCAAGCAAGAATGTCTTCCCCACAATCATATATCTATAAAAATACAATCCGTAAATAAAAACGACTGATATGAAAATAATATGGATCAGAGTCTTGATTTAATAAGTAAAAAAAAAAAAAATTGGTGACAGATTCCCTTTAAGGCTAAGTCTGCACAGTACAGGTTTTTGGCCGGATTTACGGTAGATTCAGCCTTTAGAGTCCACCGAAAATCCAACGGTGCCCTATGCTGCATAGACGGCAATAAAAAAAAAATCTGTGCTGTAGTCTATAAAGCATGAATTTTTTAAGATAGTTTTCAAATCCGGCAGATTTTAAAACATGTTCGATAATCCGCACGGAAATCCAGAAACTGACTGTGATTTTAGCACAAATCTGCGCCAAAAAGCGCGGCCCAGCGATGTTAAAATGCTGTTGGATTTTGGACAGCATTTTAACACATGCTGTGTAGACTTAGCTTTACATTGCTGGGCCGCGGTTTTTGGAACAGATTTACGTTACAATCGCGTTCAGATTTTTGGATTTGCCGACGGCCACCTTTAATGTACGGAGCCAACAGCAAATCTGGGTGGATTATCTAACAGGTTTTAAAATCCGCCGGATTTTAAAACCGATCTTTAAAAAATCCGTGCTGCGTAGACTACAGCATGGATTTTTTTTTATTGCTATCTGTGAAGCACAGGGTACCGTCGGATTTTCGGCAAATTCAAAATACCGAAGCCTGTATTTAGTTATGCTATGTGGCCTGTGGATACTAATATGCAGCTTTATCCATACACGGAGCAGTTATGATCAGGTCTGGCATCCCAGCTACTTTGGACAGGAATCACTATACTAGTATAGAAGCACTTCATAAATTGAGAAGGAAACTCTTACACCACATGTAGCCGATGCTGGTTTGTGCAATGCCGTGGCCTCTGATTTATTACCTCTCTTATGCAATTCAGCCCTGATGTGGAGAAAAGAAATAGAGAATAAAAAAAGCCCATTTGTGAGTCATGCAGAATTTTAGTGGTAGCAAAATGATTCATCATTTGACAGAAGGGGGGGAAAAAAAAAAGTATCACATGTGCTTCAAGGTCTGGAGAGCAGGTCCAACATCCAGCACCAACCTCATCAATACCAATAATGCTCGCTGCTTCCTCCTCACCCGGGTTATCCTCTACCTTCATATATTTTGGGATCCTGAGGTGCCAAAATGCAAGTACAATGCAGCAAAAGAACTCTCAAATCTTCAGGCAAGTCTTGATCAACCTCTGTGGGCAAGAACATTGTTCCATAAGTCTTCATCAGTCTCCAGACTCATTTTTTGGGAGGTACAGTTGATGTGCACCCCCAGCATTTTGGCCTCTTCGAAGACCAATTTTCAAAGCGGTTTCCATGCAACTTTTGGTCGTCGTCTCAAAAAGGTTTCACTGTCGAATTTTAACCTATGTAGTATGTTTTATCATCTCAACTTTCCAGGCTGTTTCCATAACACCACTATGCAGAGAATGGCCCCCATTTGCATCCACCTCTCACTTTGTTACCCCCTATTTGATTCTGCTGACCACAATGGTTTGCATTATGGTCCAAGGGTCCCAATAGAGCAGGCATCCTCAAACTGCGGCCCTCCAGCTGTTGGGAAACTACAACTCCCAGTATGGCCACGGTTACAGATTATATAAATGCATGATGGGAGTTGTAGTTTCCCAACAGCTGGAGGGCCGCAGTTTGAGGATGCCTGCAATTGAGTCATCATGATGGGAAATTTACCTGCCTCAAAAAATTAGGGAACCTGTCACATTGAACATGCTACTGGATATGCTGGTAACATGTTATATAGCAGAAAAGGCTGACCAGACTGATCTATTGTCCTCTGGGGAAATTCAGTAGAGCCTGGAGCTTATTCATATAGCTTAATGTTTATTCTGGGTTAAAGAGCCTGGAGGGAGGTCTTATTTTAGAGGGGCCTTTCCTGGAAGAGATACCTGCAGTCACCACAAGACCCCCCATTGGACCCCTTTAAACCCCAGAAAAAGCAGAAAGTTTATGAATAAATTTAAGGTTCTACTAAATATTTCCCTAAAACAATAATCATTCTTCTCAGCCTCCCTATCTATAACATGTTTCTACAGTTTGGGGTAGCATGTTCAATTGACGGGTTTCCTTTTAACAACTGAAATTTTAGCCCCTCTTGGAATAAATGCTTTTAATCTTTAAGAGTTTTGTCTTTGGCTTTGGGAAAACCCAAAATTTAATCTCCTGAAACAAAAAAATCTGCCCCGATTTTTCTCTACCTTGACATCCCTTGGGAAAGACTCAGGGGGGCCCACCATGCACAATAGATGGCTCCCCAATCCGGGGAGTTGGTGGATTCAGCCAACAGTGTATAATGTAAAGGGATTAAAGAGGACCAACCCCTTTCAGAGAAACCTCATGAAGAACAAAACTAAAATACAAACACTTGGGGGGCGGCCTATTTGGGAACGAGCCAGCTTCTAAAGAGCCCAGCATTTGCCCGTAAACCCGTTTTGGGGAGCAGGATAGGACTTACAAACCCCGTGACAACAAGCAGAGTGTTTCTCATACTCAATATTCTGGTCACTTTCCAGACCTTGGTGCGATGATTCGCCGCAACAAGGAGCCCAAAAGGGGAAAGGGGGGGCTAAAAAGAAGCCCGGACAGCGGGCCTGCAAGAACAGCAGGGAAGAAAGCAAGGTACCGCATGGGACACGGCTAAATTAGCCCAATATCCCACAAAAAATTCCACACTTTCCTCTGGCACAGAGTCCCCCAGAAGCAACGGCAGGACGGGACAAAACAACAGTGGCTGTACAGACAGGAAGGAGCAGGAAGAGAAAGGCCCAGCATGCATACGGGAGCCAGACCTAAAAAAAAAATACACAGGTCACTCCTAGTTTACAAGCACGCAGTACAGAGGACCTACACTGGGGGATGGCTTCAAGCTTTTTACCAATCCCATCCCTTTTTTTATCCACCCTGACTACACAAGTTGGGGGTCTTAAAAAAATCAAATCATCGGCAGATATGCAGGGATATCTAGGGTCAAAGTTGAAACCAAATCTTGATTTGGGGATAAATGCAATCCTTGCGGGGGACTGCGAGTGCATTCTCAGATATTAAGGGCACTAGTTCCAAGAGGGTGACCTAAAATCGCTCCCGCAAAAAAAATTGTGCGCATTGTGGGAGTCCCAAAAAACAGAGGGCCTAAACCATCAGGTTCTTTGAGACCTGCCTCACTAATATCTTTGGAAAGGACCCCTTTTTTTTCTATTTTTTGCATTTGAAAGGGCCACGGGGCCCCAATCCCCCATTACCTCCGGGGGCCCCCCTAAATCATGTGGTTAAGCTGCTGCACTTTTAAAGAAGAGACCCTATACTGCGCAAAGCGCGCCTTCAGCAGGACGTCATGGTGGACGGCTTGTGGGTCTCCTTCATGGATTTCTACAAGGTTCAAAAAAAAAGCGCATTTCCGATGTAAAGAGGGGGCCCGGGGCTCGGGCAATACGCCTGCTTTTCCCCAGCCAACTCCGAGTGGGGGCTTTAAACTTACGCTTTCTTTAAACTCCAAGAACGCTATGCAGGGATTGCCAAATGAATCCTCCATAAAAGCCAGCTTCCAGAGGTTTCCGGGAAGATAAGTAACCACTGTACACATTTTTTTCACTTCCCCTCTCTGTTTTCCGCTTTATTTTTCGCCCCTCCCCCAACCCGGTTCTATGTTTCATATTAAAAACTTTTTTAGGGGGGGAGGTGGTTAGAAGAACTTTTAGTCTTGTTTATGCATTAACAAAAAAAGGAGAAAAAAGGGGGACAGGGCCCCAAATTTACAATTTTAATTTTGCTTTAGAAACTTATAAAAAATTCGGGAGGTTCTGTTATTTTGGGGAAAGGGCACTGCCCTTTTTTTCTCCCTTTTAGAGTTCTATCATTCTTTGTTAGTTCTTGGTCACTTAATGGGCCCGGATGTTAGATGGCGATAAGATAACACGCCTTCTGGAATGTTAGGGGGGGTGAACCCCAAAAAAAAAGAATCGATGTTTAATTTTCTTTCCCCAAAATCCCAGCTATATTGTTATTCAAGAGACACATTTTTTGTCCGATACAGTACAGTCTTCAAAAGGGGAGGTGGGTTGGGGGATCATTGTTTACACAGTAAATTATTCAAGGGGGTCAGTATTATTTCCCATAAAACCTTTTCCCTTTTGAAAGTCTGCTATTAGAAATGGGGAGGGAGATATTTTGTATACTGTAAAAATATTTCTTTTACATTTTTTTTGGTAAAATTTTTTAACCTCCACCCCATAATTGCGACCTTTAAACAGTGCTTAACTTGTGGATGGTTATCCCGAGTCCCCAGTTCATTATGGGGGGTTTTAAAATGTGGGGACCCACATTGGAAAAATTTTCACAAATAATGTATACTACCCTCACATTGACTCCTTTGGACACATGTTGGGGAGTTGGAAAATTGTAACATCTGCGTGCAAACACCTAATGATTTCACTATTTTATGTTATTCTTGTACTTTAAAAATTTTAAATAGTATGGCTTTGGGTAATCAGCGGGGTGTCAAATGGAAATAAAACGGTATTTAAAAGCTCCATTTTTCATTCCCAAAGCGATACAGATTTAAAATTTCCTAAATTTATCCATAGAAAAAAAGAGGCGGGGGAGTTTAATCACTTTTTGGCCCCCTAATGGATACAGTTTAAATTTTCCGATTTGAGAATTCTTTTTAAATGAATTGGACTTCGATCAGTACGTGTGGGACACTATAAGGGGTACCTTTAAGGGGGGCTGACACGGGAAATTAGCACCATAGATTAAAAGGGGGGAGCTAAAAAAATATCCGTGGCAACCCAATGGCCCGGAAAACGATTCGTTTTGCTCCCCACTCCCAACCGGGGAGGAACTCGTAAGGGGCAGGAAAAACCCAACAATTTCTATTTAAAACCTGAAAATAAACATTTTTTAAAAGCAAACTTATTTGGTGAAAGGGGGAGGCGGGCCGTATAGCCACTATCATTATTCCCAGAGGGGGTCCAGCTTTATACCAGCTCTGGCATGCCTCAGCGCCTTAATGACAGAACCCTTGGGTGTTTTTTGGGAATTTGGGGGATTTTTTAAAAATTACATACATCAAGACTGGAGGTTTCCCCTTTTTCAGTTCAAAATATTTACGGGGGATAGATCTCCCTGTTGAGGGGGAAAACAGAGGCATTGGGTGCTCCTCTGAGGGAATGAGGGGCATTAAGACTTTTCAAAAAAAGTCCCCAGGTTGGGTGGGTGCCCAAAAGGTAATCAGCATTTGGGGAGGTGTTGTTTTCCTAATTTTTGGAGGTTTTCAGGGGTGCGAGACCAAAGGGGGAGGCTACCTGCTTCAATGCAAAGGGGGTTATAAAAGTGTTTTTAAAACCTGATAAAGATCCATTGCTCCCAGTCATCCCGGGCCCCTTTCCTAACCCCGTGGATACCAAAAAAACTAGCTAAGGCGTTGCGAACAGACAACTGCGGGGGGTAATCCGGCATCCCGACCAGGAAAATTTTTATACCCCCAAGGGATATCCAATAATTTACGGGGCTACCCCAACCTGCGCTTCCTGTGATAACCTGGCAGGTCAATCGTTCTTTTAAACTGTAAGCCTTTTTAGTGGGGAGGGGAATTCTTTGGGGGGGTTTTACAAAATTGGGTTTGGCCAAAAATTTTTATCCTGGATTAAGCTGTTTTATCTATCCCAACTAAAATGCAGCTAATAATTTACAATCAAAAAGTTTGAATTTTTGAAGGGGGGCAAACAGGAGCCCTTTGTCTCCATTGCTATTTCCCGGGGAATTGAGCCTTACAGCTCAGATTAGAGCAAACGCCGATTAAGGGTTTTTGGGGAAAGGGGGGCTGGAGGGCAAAATAGCCTTAACTTTTATGATACCCCCTTTTTTTTGGGGTAATATGGGCTCTTCCAAGGAATTTTTGAAAAAAACTAGGGGCCTACTCGGGTTGACAATTAATTGGGGGGAAATTGTCATTTTGCCAGTGGATGCCCTGGGTCAATTTTACTTTCCCCGGGGGATATACCCCCTTTTAGTGTCCCATTCTTTCCGATACCTGGGTATAAATATTTCTGTGAATTTACAGGAATTTGGGCGGTTGAATCTGGATCCATTGCTTGTTAAATTTAAAAATAAATTGGATGTCTGGCGTAAATTACCATTATCGATAGCGGGAAGATCAAATCTGGTTAAAATTATTTGGATGCCCCAGTTGTTGTACCTCCTACATAACTCTCCAATCTGGCTCCCCCAGAGATTCTTTTTTAAAGTCAATACTATTTTCAGAGCCCTTATCTGGGGCAGGACACATGCCTGGATAAAGCTAGAACTCTGCAATTGGCAAAGGACGAGGGAGGGTTGGCAATTCCTAATCCAGCAGTTTACTTCTTGGCAGCACAACTGCAATATATGAGAGATTGGGATGGGGAGGGGGATAAGGATTTAAACTTGAAACTATTACGCCACTATTTTAATTCTCCCAATCTTTATGGTAAACTGGAGGCAAAAACTTTTTTAGTGCACTCCAAAAAGTTTCCAACTTTATATCTGATGCATAAACTGTGGTGGAAATTACGGGTGGATTTTGGGCTAAAAAAAAAATACAAACACTTTCTCAAATATGCTTCATTTGGAAAAATCGAAGTATTTCACCTGTAATTCTGTTTAAAAAAAAAAAAAAAGCGCTGGCCCTTTAAGATGGCTCTGAAGTCGGGCCAAGTCGGCCCATGACAGCTTGATGTATGACTATGTTGACAGTAACAAATTCTGAGCTGGGAGAGCCCACTGTGCATGAGGGAGCCTGTAAGTCTACATTTTGCACACACCAGCAGCAGTGTGATATACAGTAGATGCCTGTGTTCTATGGATGAGGAGGCTGAAGCAACAGGTAACCTCTGTCACACTATGTCCTTAGTGTGCTGTGCCTGCTGTACTGTATGTAGTGAGACACTCAAATTACCCTGTACAAGCAGCTATGCCCCAGCTCCCCCTGCACAGTTGGTAACTCCCAACAGAATGATAAGGATCTCCTGAGTTACAAAGTGAAATTAAAACCTGTTCCCCTGTAAAACTGAGGGAAATCCTCTGAATTGCCAATGACATGTATTTGAGAAAAGTCTTATAATTTTATCTACTATCAACTTTTGTGTGTTTGTGTGGAGGTGATAGGTACTCTTTAAAGGGGTTGTCCATTATGTAAGAAAATCTAAGCAGCAGCTCCCAGGGCCCTAGTAAAATAAAAAAAACTTACACTCCCCTATCACTTCCAGATGGGACGTCACCATTCAGAGCTGCTCACTTCCAAATGATGGAAATGAGTGACCACTGCAGCAGTGACGTCCCCATTCAGAAGTGACAGAATAAAAACAGAAGACTGTGGAGATGCAGCGCTGGAACTGGGGAACGGAGCAAGGTGAGTATAATTTTTTTTTTTTTTAGTTTTTTTTTTTTTTTTTTGCTGGTGCCCCAGGATCTGCTGCTTGATTTTCTTACGTGGTGGACAACCCCATTAAGATAAGAATAAGCCTGAGCCTCTCCCGTATGAAGGACAGAGCAGCAATAAGTCATTTTTGTGTTGCGAAATCTGCATGGCAGCACATAAACAGAGGGATGAATGATCCCCGTTATGTTTTCTACACATCATCATACAATGCCTGCCATGTGAAGGAAGCTATAGGAACGCTTATAAAGTACAAATCGCAGATCACTTCAGTGAAGGTCGCGATTGCAGCCGCTGTTACAAGGACATATCAAATTAATACTCCCAGAGGAGACAAAGGGTCTGTTTGGGCAGTCAACAGACGTCCTAACCTTGAGAATGTGTGTACATGCACATCGTAAAGGAAGGTCTATTAGAGCAGGGATTAGACGGAGACTACAAGGCGTAAACTCTGCACACACTAGTAGATAAAACAATCACGTTCCAGCATCACCCACCTGGACGGAGGTTTGTCGGCAGCAAAAAGGTCAAGAGATTTGGGTGTCTGAGGATTTGACCTCATCAGGTAGAAGGTGCATACAGCGTTCCTCCCTAAAAGTAGCTAATGCATCGCTCACAATAACGGAGATTAAGTGCCAGGGTGCGGCTGATGGAAAGTGGCGTTCGGGTAGACCCCATCCGAAATGATTGTTGTAAAACATAGATTTGCCATTGCTAGAGAAACACAAAACCACCACATCACCCATCAGAGGATAAACAATTACTCATACACTGACTCACAACTTCTTCCTCCTCTAAGACCTTGCCAAAGCAGTAATCCTAAAATCTTACGTTGCCAGTAGCCAGAGATTCTCTCGTCTTAATGACACAAATGACCTTGGCAAAAATTTGGACTCAGCTCACCGGAGCCTCCATGGAAGGTTTCTACAGCCATTCCAATATTCCTGTAGGCCATGCCAGTAGAGCCCGCACTGGCTTTACCCAGTGACTGATGGGCCACCAGAGGAAATAATGGCATAATGGGCACAACAGCACCTACTAGTTTAGTGTTATTAGAGTACATATATAGGCAGTCCCTGGTTACAAATGGAGACTTATGGGGCATGCTGCCACTTGTAGTTCCATGTTCCACAACTGATAGTCACTGTGGAACGACAAGTTCCAGCATGCCACAGCAGCACATGGTGAAAATGAGGGGCACAGACAGCAAAACAAATGTAAAGACCCTTCCCTGCACTATCCAAAACTAAAGAAAAAAAAAAAACCTTTTGTTCTGGAGTTATACATAATAAATATACCTGTTCCGACTTACATACAAATTCAACTTAAGAACAAACCTACAGTCCCTATCCCGTTCGTAACCCAGAGACTGCCTGTAATGTGCCAAGATTTCTGTCAGGTAGTAGTAGAAATAATTGCTGGACAGATTTACAGGGGAATCAAGATAATCCAGGCAGCACTTTAAATTAAAGTGGTTTATTCACCAAACTGTGCTATTCTGTAACCAGATTAAAGGGAGTCCGTCCCAGTGGCAAGTTGCCTTTAAATTAGGGGTGCTTCTAAGCATATGGAGCAACACCCCCTCTGAAAGAGACCCCCTCAGCTCATAAACAGATATGGACCCCCCTCCGGAAACCGTATAGAAAAAAATATATAATTCTATGTCAATGACACGTGGGTGGTCCAAAATAGAAAAGAAGAAACGAACACTGACCGAGCTGTTTTCCACCTCTGTCGCTCCTGAGCTCTTGACTCCTCCGAGCTTCCGGGGTCTCATCCTGGCACACTGGAGGGCCTCATGCTTCATTCCCTTTCAATGAAGTGCGATCCTCTGCAGCATGTCAGGATGAGAACCTAAAAGTTGAGAGGAGCGACAGCGGTGGGAAACAGCTATGCAAGTATTAGTTCTTCTCCAATTTTGGATAACACACACTTTGGATAACCGAATCACATATAATTTTTTTTTTTTACAGGACAATGCCTTTAAAAAGTGCTTAGAAAAAAAGGATATGCCTAAATTTTTTCAGAAACATTAAGGGTGCGTCCCCACGGCACAGGACAAATACCGGTCGGTTTATCCGACCGGTATTTGACCGGTTTTTGTGCCGTGCACACGGCTGCAGGGGGAGGGGGGGGGCAGCTTTTCTCCATGATGAGCCCTCCCCCTTCCCATTGACATACACATATTCTGTCCGAAAACCGGACGGAAGAATGAACATGTACAATGTTTTTCGGCCCGCCAATGGATTGAAAAACCGTCGGGCGGAAGACCCGTGCAGTGGGGACTGCCGCACAGGTTTTCCATAGCAGCCCGTGAAAAAGTGTGCCCGTGCAAAACCGCAAACCGTCTGGAAAACCGTCTGCAAACCGGTGCCGTGGGGACATGGCCTAACAATCTTGTCCATAGGCCAGGACTTGTCCGGCAGCACAGCCCCATACATCTGAAAGAGGACCTGTGGCCGCTCCAGACATCTCTGCTTTACGAAATCCTGGAGCCTCTTCACTTATAAATCTGTGTTGTGCCGTTTCCTTGTTATTCCTTCCATAAAGGTGTTACTGAATCTGTCAGCTGGGTGTTACTAATTAAGGGTGTGTCCTGCAGTCCGGACCCGGTCCAATCAGTGCTGATCTAGTGCAGACACATACGCCTTTGAAAACGGGAAAGATAACACCCAGTTGACAGATTCGGGAATACATTTCTAGGGGGGAATAACGGGAAACAGCACAACACACAGAGATATAAGAGGAGATGGATTGTTATGTCACAAGGAACACAAGGATTTACTAACACAAAGATATCAGCAATGGCCTCTTTAAGATGACGGAGCCTTCCCAGCTATTCTGCATGCAGTATAGCATAGATATGTTGTAAGTGCTATTTCTACATCATGACCATTTGACATCATATCGTTTAATGAGTACAGCCCTCCCGCTAGATTCATAAAGAACTTACATTTTCTATGCGAGTCATTAGTCTTCCATTATCATGCACTTGACATTCAGAGAAAGGAAGGTTACAGTCAGTGGCATTGCTGCCACAGGAATCGCTTATTACTAGACAAAGAGACTTACACAAGACGAGGCTCCTTTGTCATTTCATCATAAGCTCAGCGCTTACCATTATCACCGCGGACATTTTGGTTTCCGCACCCTACAGAAGCTGCTCTCTCTAAAGTCTTTAGTGATGTCCTGACAATGATAACTGGCAACAACTATTCTCTATGGATTCCTCTGGATCTCTCCAGCATTTGTCACTATAGATCACCAGCTCCTACTCCATATGCCTTACTCCATTGCCCTCTAAAGGTTGTTCTCAGCTCACACTTTAATGGCATATCCATAGGACATCAAGTGTGAGGGGTGCTGGTCCTAGAGGCGGGACCTGCACTTATCTCCAGAGTATGCCTCCAAAAGTATCTGCTCAGAACAGAGAACAGTAGCGCTTGTTCACAACTCTCCATTCTGTTTTACGGGAGTTCCAGGTACAGCCAAACACCCCGCTCACCTGTGTTTGGAATTGGTTTTTCTGCATGCTGGTGTGAACAGGTATTAAGTTCATGTGCAGTTTTTTTTATCATCTAATTGTTCCCCTAGCAGTGGGTGTGTGAGCTGCTGCACAGCAATCAGCTGCACCTATTAATTTTTTCCAGGGAGCATATAGGCCAGAGTTGCCTGCTACTGGGTTCAATCTAATCCAGCCACTGAGCTGTGACTGAGGCCCAAAAATTGTAGTGTTTGTTGAATTCCTGTACAACAGAATGAAGAGTTGTGCAAAAGCGCAACCAACTCCCTGTTTTGAAAAGAAGTTACCCGCATCTATCACACTTTGATAGCATATTGGTAGGATATGCCTTAAAAATGTGAGATGGGAAAAACCATTTAAACAGTACAGGTAAATATATCTTACCGAGTAAAAATGCTTTCCCTGCCTGAGACACATACATTTATAAGACCCTGTCTCTTATTCCCCTTCCTCGTCGCCTCCACTGATCACTCGCTCTCAATTTACTTCTTAAATCTGTCTTGATGATCATCAACTCATTTAGGTGTCAGGTTACATGCTGCCCATAGAAATGTATTGAGAGGGGAGGGATGAGCTCCAGAAAAATGACAGATACAAGTCCGAAAATGGCCAGAAATAGTGCCACCTGTCATGTAAAACCAAACGGTAACCAATTCTGAACAATCAGCTGAAGTACAAGCACGCTTTAAGAATACTGCTCTCTTGGTTTCTTCCTACCTCCCTGACCAAGCGCTCAGTGTATCATTCGGTGGCTCTATTTCTCTTCCCTTACTGTTGTTTTCCCGCAAAGATCAGGACTAGGTTCTCACCTCTTTTCACAACCTCTTGGATAAATTAGCAGTAGATTTGGCTTTCAATAATACCCTCCTTCCATGACATCACCCCTGCTCTATTACCAGACACCAGTGATTATCAGCTGCCTCTAACTGCATATCCTCTCTCCATCTAAAACTGAACTTCTGTTTCCCTCAACTACCAACCTAGCTTAACCAGACCTCTCCATTTCAGCGTGTGGTACTGCCATACCTTCTCGGCAGAACACTCCTTGTCTTAGACTAACAAACCCAAGTCCATTCATTCATCTCCTATTTTAAATCGCTTGCACGGTCATGTGATCTAAACCTCAAAATCATTCCCAGAATCTGCCCTTTTCTTACTTTTACTGTTGCCCTGATTCACCCTCGTTTTGATTACAGTCACTCCTAACCGCCCTTCTCCAATCTATCCTTAAAGGGGTTGTCTCACTACAAGGATTGCTGCTTATGTTAAAGATCTTGTAAAAACAAGTCACTCTGCAATATGCGTCCATTACCAGTGCCCTACCTATTCTGAGATATCCCCTCTTGTATGGGCTGCATCAGCTCCTCAGGTCATTATAGCTACAGACCTGTTCAATCTCTCCTGATAGGCTGCCAGCACTGGTCGCTGGCTTCTACTGCAGCCTAGAGAAAGCCAGTAAACACGCCCCTGAATTAAAAATAAAATCAAGAAAACAGGACTGAGGTGAGATGAATCAATGTAGTGAGACAACCCCTTTAATACAGCAGCCAGGCGCATCTTTCTGTCCAGTCTCTACACCGATGCCTCTACCCTGTGCCCGTCAATGCATTGGTTACCTACCTACAACATATCACCCTCACCCACAAAGCTCTCCACAATGCTTCACTCCCAGTACCTCCCCCATCCCTATCACTATTTTAAGCAGGTCTCCCACATTCCCCAATCTGTGTTCTTTCCTTCTACCTCCCCACTTTCTCAGAATCTCATACCACTATTAAACTGTTTCCTCCAGGCCTCTTGCACCATAATGCTCTTCTCCCTCTGTGCCTGCACCGATACTGTCTGGCTAACCGGCTCATGCAGCTTTATATGTACTACCATGTTCTTTTTTTGGTATCTTATATAAAAGTCTGAATGACTGTACCAACACCTTATTCCATTTGTGTCATCTCTATTTCTTCATAGACTGTAAGCTCTTGTGAGCAGGGCCCTCCTGCCTCATTTGAACTGAATTGTTATAATGTACGATGAACTGTAAAATGCTACGGAATATGTTGGCGTTATATAAGGATTAAACATAGCACATGCAGGTCCGACCCTGAACTACTAATAGCTCTCCTGTACTTTGAACATAAGTGAAGAGAAAAAGAAAAAAACAAGGGGGCGCACAAATAGTGTTGTAAATTAAGGTGACACAGTATTAAATAGAGTACTAATGCTCACCTGGCCAAGTTGTGCACCTATTTTAGAAGCACAACATTCATAGGCGTATACAGGGCTCTTATGTCCGTGGCCCTTAACATGGCTGCCTTGGATCCTGGTTCCTTCAGCGGGTGAATCCTTACTGAGCTCAGTATAGAAATATAGAAAAAAAAATGATGGATCCGGCGCGCGTGTATATCTCTATTTAACTTTTAAATAATTTCGCCTGCATTATTGCCGTTCTTTAGAGATATACACGCGCGCCGGATCCATCATTTTTTTTCTATATTCCTTGAACATAAGCGAGTTTGCTGTCCTCTTCTGTCAATTGGCTAGGAATTCAATATAGTTGGTAGAAAATGAAATAACCACAAGTTCTGCCACAAGGAGGTTTGTTACTCAGCGTTCCCGGACTTCTACCTATTAGCAGAAACAGGGCATGTACATCAAAACTATTAGACATTTCTTCGATCCACCAACATCAAGACTGGTCCTGTACCAGAATATTAGAACCAATGCCATCCATCTGCACACATCACCTACATCAGGGGTGTCAAACTGCGGCCCTCCAGCTGTTGGGAAACTACAACTCCCATCATGCATTTGTATAATCTAGAACAGTGGGCATGATGGGAGTTGTAGTTTCCCAACAGCTGGAGGGCCGCAGTTTGACATGCCTGATCTACATGGATACATACATTACTACTTTGGGCACCTTGCGACACAGATGCACAAACCCAGCGCAGCACCACTTTACTTGCATGGCTGATTATTGTTAATTCCGTACCACTTGGTGCCTGGTTAATGCACTTTTTCTATAGAAAGATACGTTGTTCGAGAGCGATGACCACCATAGAGATGCTATGGTGGCAGAAAGTAAGACCACTAATTTTAAAAGGGTTGTCTCGTTTGCTTTCTTATGATATATGGAGGCTACTGCTGCCCTGAAAAAAAAAAAACGCCATCCTCGCCTCCTCTCTCTCCGCTGTTTCCTTCGGTTCTTATGTTGCCTTCCAGCAGCTAAGATCAGCTTGAAGAGGTTTTCTCGCCACATCGATTAGCTTTAAACAAGTAGGCAAAGGTTTTAGAAGACTATTACCAAATACATTGCTGTTGTGATTTTGCTTCCCTTCAGAGCTAGAGCAGTTCTCATATCCTGCTTGTGTACACAAGCTTCGAGGTTACAGACCACCTCTCTCTCTCTGCTCTAGAAGCCCTGGATGATCATGATGCCATCACACACTGCCGTGTCTTAGCAGCACAGGAGCTCGTTTATATTTCTTACTGACAAACTGAAACACATTAGCGCCCTGTAGCCTTCTGTTCCGCTGTTAAAATCTCTCCGTCACCAATGTCCTAATAGGCTCAGCTTGGAAGAGCAGAGTTTATATGCCAATCACTGCTGTAGAACCGCTCACAGCCTGAACAGAAAGTGGGAGCCTGAAGCACAGGGTTTGTGAAACAGCCCGGTGATATAACCGTTTAAGGGGTTGTCTCACTAGATTGATTCATCTCACCTCAGTCCTGTTTTCTTGGTTTCACTTTGAATTCAGGGGCGTGTTTACTGGCTTCTACTAGGCTGCAGTAGAAGACAGGTCTGTAGCTATAGCAACCAGTGCTGGCAGCCTATAATGAGAGACTGGACAGGTCTGTAGCTATAGCAGCCTGAGGAGCTGATGCAGCCCATACAAGAGGGGATATCTCAGAATAGGTAGGACACTGTTAATGGACACATATTGCAAAGTGTTTTGTTTTTGCAAGATCTTTAACATAAAAAGCAACCCTTGTAGTGAGACAACCCCTTTAAGACAGGCTGTTCACTCACAAGTCATTGCTTGATGTCACTGCTTGAAACTGAACAGCTCTGAGCAGTGATATTATCAGCGTCTGTGGCTGCAGTGATCTCCAGGTCGCTGAGACTATGGCAGCGTTACAATGGTGAAGTGTTTGGGGTTTTATTTTTGCTGCTCCCCATTTATCAAGATAGCAGCAGCCTTCGTACATATTACAAAAAAATAAGTCAGACATCCCCTTTAAGGGTACGTGAATACTTTCAAGATCCAGCTATGGTAAATTCTATGTGCCAGAGGATCCGCAAGTATATTTGCCAAAATGTCATTCCTTGCTGCTAAACTGTGATTCTTCATGTAGAATCCGTTCAAAGAATGAACTAGTTGTTTAAAAGGGGTTTTGCCACGATGTAATGTTGACGTGGGATCCTCCAAAATGGGTATTTAATCACTTTTCTAAATATGTCATTAAAAAAATTGCAGTCTGAGAGAGCTACAGGCTGCTTTACCTGCCCTTAGTTACTTCAAAGCTTCTATTAGATACGACCTGACAAGAGCGGCTGGCCGTGCTTGCACAGAGAACACTTCTTATCTGATGAAAGGGAGCTGAAGAAGCTTTCAAGGCACCGGGTAGAAATATGTTGTCTTTTGTATTCAGAATCCACTAGTTGTAGTGTGATTATCTGAGTAGATCCCTGCTTTATCTGATGACAGAGAACATGAAAAAGCTTTCAAGCTGCTGTGGAGAAAGCTGTTGTCTTTTGTATACAGAATCCACTAGTTGTAGTTTGATTATTTGAGTGAACATTTCACACGATCCCTTATGCAGGCTCTGTGCTCTGGCTGTGTTTCTCTCTCTCTCTCTCTCTTCGCTCAGCTCAGCTTGTGTACAGTAGCGGCCTAGCAGATAAGGCACGTCCTGGCAAAACCCCTTTAAGTCCATTTGCAGACAGGTGTTTCGGGGTATTACGCCTGCTATTTTTATTATTATTATTATTATTGAGTAGCTCCCTGCTTTATCTGATGACAGAGAACATGAAGGAGCTTTCAAGAGGCTGAAGGAGCTTTCAAGCTGCTGTGGAGAAAGGTGTTGTCTTTTGTATACAGAATCCACTAGTTGTAGTTTGATTATTTGAGTGAACATTGCACACGATCCCTTATGCATGGCTCTGTGCTCTGACCAGCTCTCTCTCTCTCTCAGCTCAGCCTTGGCTTGTTTACTTTTGCTTCTTAGCACATAAGGCACGTCCTGGCAAAACCCCTTAAATGTTCTGCGTAGATTTTTGCCACCAAGGATTCATGTGGGTTTCCTCCAGGTACTTCGCTTTCCCCTGCTCTCAAATAAATGAGAAATATACTGATAAATTAATCTGGAATTTAGATTGTGAGCCCTGATGGGGACAGGGACTAATGTGGAGGATGATGATAGACTCCTATGGTGCTATATAATTGAATAAAATAAATCACTGCATATCTATTTGCATTAACTGTGTTATGCTTTTTTTTTTTTAGTTTTTTACTAGTTCTTAGCCCATACAATTGTTACTCACGTTGCACCATAAATGTGCGGCCACAGACCAAGCAGGACAAGGCAAAGTGTACTTGTGACCCTGTTCTCAGACTTTCAACCCTGCAGCAACGAGCAAGTTTCACTATCACTAAGCCGACTTTGGAAATCACATCAGCAAAGGCTTCCTGACATCTGCTGATCCACCCAAACTCCAACGACTTCTGCACCCTGAGTGTGTGACAAGCCGCCGACTGCAAACGCTGCAAGGCTTTGACCCCGGCAAGGGTTAACGTAGACCGTGTGTATCCACCCTGCTGTTCCCCCTGGAGATATGTGGATGTCACAATCACCAGGAGATGGGGCAGGACCAGTCTTTCCTGATCCGCTTTTACAGAGCAGTACAACAGGCACATTAATTTATTGGAACTGAGCCTCTTCCAAAAGCAATAAAATAATAGGACTGGGGGTTTTTGTTTCCTTTTTGGTCAGTCTGCAAAAAATAGAGAAAGAAAGTGCACTTCTGCAAATATCCATCAGAGAAGCAAAAACGGAGCTAATTTATGGCCCGGATCAGTGGCCTCCAACCTCGGCAGCGGTTGTAAAATTGCAACTCCATGGGCTGTCGAGACATGCTGGGAACTGTAGTCTTACAACAGCTGGGAGCCACATTGGTACTGAAATACACGAATAGCTACAACAAGTAGGAGCTTGTCTGAAAGATGCACGTTAATGGCCAGAGACATGAGACCGTCCCCTCCGCCCCCCTATTACTTTTTACTATCAGCATGGACTAATATGCATTTTATTTTAATAGAGCAGGGAGGTGTCTGGGGATACACAGCCGCCAAAACAAAGGACGCTCCAGCTAAAACGCCATCCTGTTAGGTTGGCTAAGCGTGGCCCCCAGAGAAGCAGGAGAAGCCCCCAGCGGACCCCTGGTTGTGGTGGGCACTTGGGAATGCAGGACTAGGGCTGCTTTTCAGAGAGAAAGAAAGAGGCAGAAAGCAAGAGTCATGTACAGTACCTGTATATTGGGCCCTGAGGATCCGCTCCACTGGCGGGCCCCCAGAATCCGCTCCACCGGCAGGCCCCCAGAATCCGCTCCACCGGCAGGCCGACAGAAACCGCTCCACGGGCAGGCCTCCAGAATCCGCTCCACCGGCAGGCCCCCAGAATCCGCTCCACCGGCAGGCCCCCAGAATCCGCTCCACCGGCAGGCCCCACGAATCCGCTCCCCCGGACGGGCCCCAGAATCCGCTCCACCGGCAGTCCCCCAGAATCCGCTCCACCGGCTGGCCCCCAGAATCCGCTCCACCGGCAGGCCTCCAGAATCCGCTCCACCGGCAGGCCCCCAGAATCCGCTCCACCGGCAGGCCCCAGAATCCGCTCCACCGCAGGCCCCCAGCATCCGCTCCCCCGGCGGGCCCCCAGAATCCGCTCTACTGGCAGAGACTAAGAATCCGCTCCACCGGGGGAGACTAAGAATCCGCTCCACCGGCGGGCCCCCAGAATCCGCTCCACCGGCGGGCCCCCCCAGAATCCGCTCCACCGGCGGGCCCCCCCAGAATCCGCTCCACCGGCGGGCCCCCAGAATCCGCTCCACCGGCGGGCCCCACCAGAATCCGCTCCACCGGCGGGCCCCCAAATCCGGCTCCACCGGCGGGCCCCCAGAATCGCTCCACCGGCGTGCCCCACCGAATCCGCTCCACCGGCGGGCCCCCAGAATCCGCTCCACGGGCCGTGACTCAGACTCAGCTCCACCGGCGGGCCCCCAGAATCTGCTCTACGGGCTGAGACTAAGAATCAGTTCCACCGGCGGGCCCCCAGAATCCGCTCCACCGGCAGGCCCCAGAATCCGCTCCACCGGCAAGGCCCCCAAATCCGCTCTACTGGCAGCGAAATAAGAAATCCCCTCCACCGCGGCACCCCAATGAATCCGCTCCAACCGGCGGCCCCAGAATCCGCTCCACACGGCGGGCCCCCAGAATCGCTCCAACCGGCGGGGCCCCAGAATCCGCTCAACCGGCGGCCCCAGAATCCCGTCCACGGCGGGCCCCCAGAATTACCCTCCACCGGCAGGCCCCAGAATCCGCTCCACCGGCAGGCCCCCAGAATCCGCTTCCACGGCAGGCCCCCAGAATTCCGCTCTAACTGGCAGAGACTAAGAATCCGCTCACCGGCGGGTCCCCAGAATCCGCTCCACCGGCAGGCCCCAGAATCCGCTCCACCGGCGGGCCCCCAGCATCCGCCCCACGGGCAGACACAAAGAATCCGTTCCCCCGGCGGGCCCCCAGAATCCGCTCCACCGGCAGGCCCCCAGAATCCGCTCCACCGGCAGGCCCCCAGAATCCTCTCCACCGGCAGGCCACCAGACTCCGATCCACGGGCAGGCCCCTATCATGCGATCTACTGGGAGAGACTAAGAATCCGCTCCACCGGCGGGCCCCCAGAATCCGCTCTACTGGCAGAGACTAAGAATCCGCTCCACCGGCGGGCCCACAGAATCCCCTCTATGGGGAGAGACTAAGAATCCGCTCCACCGCGGGCCCCCAGAATCCGCCCCACCGGCGGGCACCCAAGACTCCGCCCCACCGGCGGGCCCCCAAGAATCCGCTCCACCGGCGGGCCCCCGAATCCGCTCCACCGGCGGGCCCCCAGAATCCGCTCCACCGGCGGGCCCCCAGAATCCGCTCTACTGGCAGAGACTAAGAATCAGCTCCACCGGCGGGCCCCCAGAATCTGCTCTACTGGCAGAGACTAAGAATCAGTTCCACCGGCGGGCCCCCAGAATCCGCTCTACTGGCAGAGATTAAGAATCAGCTCCACCGGCGGGCCCTAGAGTTCAATCAACATTAGATAGTTGTGGATCCAGTCATAATCTGAGATATTCTGTGAGAAAACTTCTATGACGGCTTTTGCATCTCCTACTGAGTTAACACGATCCCTGAATGCGTGACCCATCTCCGACATGGGAACGAAGTACAGAAGACCAGTGTTCATACTCAGCTTACACACAGATGTCCATACATAGATCCAAAAATAAAGGGGCCTAGAGATCCAGACAACCTTATATAAAGGATGAAAACGATGCTGAGAATAAGTAACGCTAGGCTATGGAACACATCATTAAGATACGGCATAACTTTCTGACCAAAAGCAATACATGGTTCTGCACATCCCAAAAAAAATGAACATAGGTGCAACATTGGTGTGGCTGTAGCATACATACATATTCCAATCACAGTGGCACACTATAAACTAGAGCACTATCAAAGGGGACATAGGAATTTTGAAAAAAAGCATTTCTGCTATCTAGGATATATGAAAAATTGTTGAGGTTCTCAGTTCACATTTTTGATCAAAACTGTTTAAGCCACCTCCGAACTTTAACGGGGCCTCAGGCAGGTGGTCCCACACTAACTTTCTGACCAGTGGGGATACATCTGCTCAGAAATGGGTAAAGTTTTAAAGTATGTTCACACAGGGCAGATTTGATGCAGGTTTTCTACTTGAATTTTCCAGACAGGAAATAACATATTAAAGGACCAGCACAGTGGATTTCAAAACCATTGTTGATTTATGTTGTGCAAACATTTGTAGTGGATTTTCCCCAAAACCTGCAATAAATCCACAATAAAATATATTGTTTTAAATTCATCAGAGGGAATTTAGAAATGGATTCCTGCAGGTTCTCTGGCGACAAAAGTGTTCGCAACTATTAATTAATTCACTCTGAAGTTTTCAAGTAAAATGACTGGTGCTTAGCCAAGAAGGACATGGCCCCCCCCATTGCCCAACACATTTAGAGCAAGTTCACACGGCTCATTTTCACACGGTTTTTCAGTGCGGTTTTTGCACGGTCTATGCATTTGTTTGGGTGAAAACCTTGTCTGAAACAGCGCAGCTAAACCTTGTGCAAAAACCTCCACTGAAAAGGCGCTTGTCAGACAAGTGTTTGACTTTGATTTGGAAAATTCAGCATCCAAATCAGCCAAGTGAACTTACCCTTTCTATCATCTACACCAGACAGTGGCTAAGTTATAGCAAGTTATGAACTAACTTACATTTCAGTTTCAGATGTAAGGATTGCTTAAAGGAGTTGTCTCACTATAGGTTTTCAGCCTACCTCAGTGTGTCTGGCAGCAAAGAATTTTGAATTGAGGGGCGTGCTTCTTGTCTGCCTCTTCTCCTCCCTCTTCCCCCTCCCCTCAGCACACAGACAGCTCTCCTCCTCCAACTGCAGTAACTTCTATACAGCAGGGAGAGGGTGAGGGGGTTTGCTGCCCAAGTTAACCCTGTGTGTGCCTGCCTAGATCTGCTGCTCACTGCTGGATCAGCTGCGCTGTGCTGTGGCGAGCTCTTGTGCTCCTCCACAGAGTCAGAGACGACAGGGAGAGGGCTGATCTATGAGTGTGGAGAGGTCTGTGAAGCTGTGTATGCTAATAGCAGAGCAGGGGGGGATGTAAAGGTTCCTATACCCCCTGCTTAGCATACAAATCTCCATCTCAAGCAACAACAAACACTGTTCTGTGCCGTCCTCCCATCAGAACAGACACAGGGCAGCTGTGAAGTGTTACTATAATCACGATGTGTAATACAGCAGAGCAGGGAGGGATATGAACCATTCACATGCCCCCATGATCTGTTCTATTAGTATAGTCAAATCTCCACAGACACATCATGATTATAGTAACACACTTCACTGCTGTCACATCCTACTGACCACAGATCAGCCTCACCCCTGCTCTCCTCAATCTGTGTAGAGAGCAGGAGGGAGCAGGCACACACAGGGTTAATCCAGGCAACACAGCTACACAGACACAGAAGCCCTCCCCCTCCCTTCCCTACAGAAGCATCACAAGTGGCCTCATGCTGTGCAGGAGGGGCTCTGTTCTTGGACCTGTATTGAGAAGCTGCTGAAGTCACCTGCACTGACAGCCAGTGAGAGAAAAATCAACAGGTCTGCTGCTATAGTGATTTCAGGAGCTGATTGCACTCCTACTACCAGGGATAACTCAAAATCAGTAGGACATTTGTAATGAACATATATTGCAAAGCTGCTTGTTTTTTAAAAATCTTTTAATTAAAACCCAATCATTGTAGAGAGACAACGCCTTTAAAAAAAAAAGTGCTAATATATTTTCCAGGCAGATCTGATGCAGATTTTCCGCAGAACATCCTCCGAATAAACTCTGCAGCACTTTGCTGTGAATATGCACCCAAAAATTTGCACCAAGCGGTTCACTTCTTGTTGCAGATGTGTCCCGAATTTTCTACCTCAATTTCAATAGAAGGCGGTCTGCACCAACATACCTGCAGATTTTGCTTTCTTCCATTAAAACCAATGTAGAAAAATCTTCAATAAATCTGTGACAAGCTTTCCTCCGACTGGGGGAAGGCTGCAAATGTTATTCGGTGGTTTTTCTGCATAAAAGTCCCAGCCGATCCACCCCATGTGAACACACCTTTAGGCTATGTTCACACGGGGGAATTTCGGCGCGCATTTTGCATTGTATTTGCGCTCTAATACGAGTGAGATGCGTGCCGAAATTATAGTATCCAAGTTTCTAGAGACTATGATTAGATTATGCACGGCGGGGAGATAAGGATGTGATTATTGCGGCAATCGCGCTGCGAGTATGACGTCATGGGGCGCGGGCTGCCATTGCGTATCAGTGCGACTCCCGCAGTTACGCCGTGTAAAATAGCTTATCTGTGCCAAGAAATGATTCCTAATTTATGTCCTAGATTTTTTTTTTTTTTTTTTTTTTTAATGCTACCACCATTTTAAAGTAAAATAAAAAAAATTATACTCGCCTCTCCCCTTGAATCCGGTACCGCGCCGTCCTTGCTCTCCACTAGTCTTCTGTTCTCTTTCGGTCTTGAATCGAATGGGGCATCACTGCTGCAGCGGTCATGTGCCATTAGCTAACAATTGAAGGGTAATGTCATCCAATGGCACGACACCTACGGCCAATCAGCAGCTGCAGCAGTGATGTCCTATGTGATTCAAGACTGGTAGAAAACAGAAGACCGGCGGACACCAGGGATGGTGCAGTGCTGGATAGCAGGTGAGACCAGGGTATAATTTTTTGTGTGTGTGAAATGTTAGCAGTGTTAGGGGCCGTTTACAAGGCACAGGACAAATACTGTTCGGAAATCCCAATCCGTATTTGCTCTGTTTTGGGGCAATGTACAAGGCACGCTGGGGGGCCGGCGTTTGTCTGCGGATCGAGCTCTCCCCCTTTGTGCCGTCATGTTCATGTGCCGCCTGAAAACCGGGCGTAAGAATGAACATGTTCAATGTTTTTCGGACCGCTGGCAGTCAAAAAAAACGTCCAGCGGAAAATCAGTGCAGTGGGGACCACTGCCCGGATTTCCCATTGAAGTCCGTGTAAAAGGTTGACACCCGGTTTACAGACGGCTTTCAAAACTGAAAACCGCCTGTAAAACCGGGTGAAAACCCGGAACGTGGGAGATGCCCGTAGCATTTAAACCAGACAACCCCTTTAACCACCTCCCCAGCTGATTTTTCTAGGGATTTTTTTTATCATTATTTTCAGAGGCAAATTTGCATGCATTTGGTGCAAATTTACCACAACAGAAAAGCTGTGGATTTTCAGCTCACAAATCCAGACGGTAAACCTGCAGCACTTCCGTCCTCTCTGGATGTATCCCTGCAATGCCGAAGCCACTTTGCTCTGATCAAATGTCGATCGCAAGAGGTGGAATCCCAAAAATGAGCAAGTAAAGACGCAAACCTAGTGATAAAGACCAATGTTAGCACGCGCAGGAGCGGTTTATAATGGTTGAAAAGGTGCTGAAGCAAATAGAGACCGAAATCCTCACGGCTCAGACACCGACATAACCTCCAAACACAACAGAGAGGCTAATTATTTTGTATCCAAGCAATGCCCCAAGCTGAATGGACAAACATACATTTACTGCACCGCCACTGTCACACATCAAGCTTTCCAATGCTGTGACTCTTTAGGCCTGGGCTTCAGGCTATGTACAGAATCAGCAGATCTGACTGCTCGGATGTTCTGGCAAACAATACAAATCATAAGAAGACTGCTCTCCACCTCAGTAATAATGAGGGAACGAAACTAACACTTTCAGACTGCATGCCGGGGTATGTTATGATGCGGGAACCTCGCTTCAATCATCACAGTCCCTGCATGCACCGCCAGAGCGAGGGAGAAGAGGAGCGCTTTTACTGAAAACAGAGCTGTTTACAAGAAAAACGTCAACTTGAGAGAAGTCTATTGTCTGACGAATTTCCCAACATGCGACTAGTCATACGCAGCCATGGGACAACGTGCAGTACACACTTACCAAAAAACACTCCCAGCAGCCGGAGCCACAGCTCTAGAAGAAAAGGGCATTATAGACAAGAAATCAGACTGGGTCGTAGTCACCAGAACTGCCTTAAAGGGGTTTTGCCAGGACGGGCCTTATCTGCTAAGAAGCAATTGTAAACAAGCCACGCTGAGCTAAGAGAGAGAGAGAGACACAGCCAGAGCACAGAGCCATGCATAAGGGATCATGTGAAATGTTCACTCAAATAATCAAACTACAACTAGTGGATTCTGTATACAAAAGACAACACCTTTTCTCCACAGCAGCTTGAAAGCTTCTTCATGTTCTTTGTCATCAGATAAAGCAGGAATCTACTCAGAGAATCACACTACAACTAGTGGATTCTGTATACAAAAGACAACATATTGCTACCCGGTGCCTTGAAAGCTTCTTCAGCTCACTTTCATCAGATAAGAAGTGTGCTCTGTGCAAGCCCAGCCAGCAGCTCTTGTCAGGTCGTATCTAATAGAAGCTTTGAAGTAACTAAGGGCAGGTAAGGCAGCCTGTAGCTCTCTCAGGCTGAAATTTTTGTAATGACATATTTAGAAAAGTGATTAAATACCCATTTTGGAGGATCCCACGTCAACATTACATCATGGCAAAACCCCTTTAAAGGGAAGGTCCACCTGTAAATATCTTCTGAAGGATCATCGCTAAGAGCTTTTGCTCCATAGCAGTCACAAGATCAAAAGGCGCCTCTACAGCAACCTCAGAGGTCACAGAGCACAGAACCTTATCATGACATGAATGTGTAGAGTCCCTTTCACCTCATAAGCTCCAGGCCTGAAAAGCACTTAATGACCAGCACTTATTTTTTTTTTTTTTTTTTTTAGTTATTCCCTCTCTGTGTTTCAAAAGTCATAGGTTTTATTTTTTTTAATGACACAGTTGTATGAGGCTTTGTTATATGCAGAAGTTGTTCTTTTGGGGGGGCATAGTTTGAGATCACATTTAAATTATTGCAGAATTTTTTTTAAATTTTTTTAAAAAAATATTTCATTAGAACATTCACATTTCACACTGAATAACTTGTTAGATTCATTCTACAGGTTATTACGGTCGCAAAGATTCCCTATATGTGTAGGGTTTTTTATTTTTTTTATTTAGCATTTTATTTTTTTCTACACTGTTTTTTTACTTCTTTTTTTTTATAATCCCCTGAAGGGATAAGTACCTTACATTTTTTTTTACACTTCGTAACGTATTAGCATATGCATATATGCTAATACCTTAGACTGTGTCTATTTGACAAAGGCCCCAGTCAGGGTGCCACAGTGGGGCCCTGACTGCTGGCTTGTTATACAGACAGCCCTGGGGTTACTCTAGGTCTCCAGGGCTGATTGTACAGATGTTCCCCTGCTCCATCAAGTCACTGGGAGTCCCAATCACCTGACAGAGCAGGGGAATGCACTGTGGTTATGTCACAGTCACAGGAGATTCAACGCAGGAGATCAGTGGTTGCCGGCGCTTGCAGAGACTGCTCTAGGAATAGGGCTGTTAAAAGAGCCGCAAAACCCCTCTATTAGCAACCACAACGCCCCCGTCGTCAAAACACGTTGTGCTGTCATTAAAGGGGTTTTCTACAAACAATTAGAAAAAAAAATCTCAAATGCCTTACCCAAGTCTTTATTCATCTCTCTGTGAAGTTTTATGTATTGTGTGTAGCCTCCCTTCTCTGCAGCTGAGCAGCAGCATTTCCTGTTTGAAAGTGATTTCCTTTTGTCCTGCAAAGCTACAAACTCAAAGACCTTGCTGTACTTTAACTTTCTCCTTCCTAAACTCCTATGGAAAGCCTTGTGAAGCAGGAACAAGGGGGTGTGGCTTCAAAAGCTGCCATGAATAAAGCCAACCCCCCTTAGGTCACCCGATCTCCTGGGCTTGACACCGAGCTGTTTCTTGTGTGTCGAGACACAGAACAATTCAGTTTCCCATCAAACAGCTGATGTAGAACTGCAGGAAGAAAATGAAATGAAAGCACCTATCACAAAAGTGCCGAACTTTGGTAGAGATATTATTTAAAATATAATTTTTTCCAAATACTTCAAGGGGGTTTGGATCCCTTTTGTTAACTACGTTTATCATATACATTGGCAAAAGCTTGCAGTGCCCACAGTAAATCCAGAGCTCTACTAGCCCAAGAGTGGAAAAAACAATGTCCATTTGGCCTCCACCAAGAGGGTCTACATCATGTATACTGCAAGACAAAGTATGGACTTCAGTAGTACACCACAATATTCATTGTAATATCCAGTTTACTAGTGTGTACATAGGGCCCTATGGGAGACATACAGTGGGATAGGTCACGGCCCTAAATCAGAGGGATCTTTCATTGGTGTACAACATAAGGTAAATGAACACCAGCTAAGAAGCCTAAAGAGTATACAGGGCAATGGTTTCACCTGGAGGGTCCTGCTCAGCCACACAAGCCTCCAAGGACTAGCAAAGTCTAGGGTAATATGTGCCTGCAAATATGTGCATGGCTCAAACACCAACTGAGACAAGTAATCAAAGTGACACAGGCATCTATGAAGCACTTCTGCATCATCTGGTAAATAATCAAGAATTCACCACAAATATCCTCAGCTGAGGAACACATGCCTTATGTCGCTACCCGACCGGAAAGAATATTAACAAGTTCTCTATGTGAAAAAGCACGGACCAAGCAGACAAGTAAAGAGGCCTGCAATAGAGACCTTGTAAAAAAAAAATAAAAAAATTGTTTTGTGCCAAAAATGGGAGCTACTGTGTATAACTAATAATCAGTATCCGCACCAGTTACAGATTGCAAGGCTACATCTGCACAACAGTGATTTACTTTTGGAATTTTAAGCAGATTCAGTATTCAGAATCTGTAAATCATCCCCATAGACTTCAATAGGGAATCTATACAGGCCGTATATGAAAACCAAAAACTGGCTCAAAAACATAGAACTTGCTCTATAATCTGCCATATTTCACTTGAAAATGGCGGATTATAGTACAGGCAGTCCTTGACTTACACCGCTCCGACTTACATCTGTCCCCTAGTTACAAACGGAGACTTATGGGGCATGCTGGCACTTGTAGTTCCATATTCCACAGCAGATAGTAGCTGTGGAACTACCAGTTCCAGCATGCCACAACAGCACATGAAGTGAAATCTTCTTATCAGGGGCACAAACAGCAAAACAAATGTAAAAACCCTTCAATGCACTATCCAAAAAGGAAAAAAAAAAAATTGTGCTGGAGTTACATTTAATAAATATACCTGTTCTGACTTGCATACAAATTCAACTTAACAAACCTACAGTCCCTATCCCGTTCGTAACCCGGGGACTGCCTGTACTGTTCAATTAAACGGGATGGTCGAAATCCGTGGCAAAAAAAATGGGACAAAAACCGGTACAAAAAATTAAAACCGAGTGTAAAATACTGGTTGGATTCTGACTAGAACCCGACAAGTATTTTATCCTCTGCCGTGTGGATGTAGTTTAAAGGGAACCTGTCAGCTACTTTATGCAGCGCAGTATGAAATAGCTGCAGGTTACCCGATCCTAACCCTGTGCGTTTTACCCCAAAACACTGCGGCGTTCCCAGATTAAACACCCAGTGAAGTTGCGCGGGGTGTGGGGAGATGAGTCTGATGTGAGGCTTCTCCCCACCTCCTCAGCTGACTGACAGCTCTCTTCCTATATACACAAACATGGGAGAGAGCTGTCAGTTAAGCTGATGGGGCGGGAAGAAGCCGAACATCAGACCGGGCACATCGGCTTCTCCCCGCACCCGGCATAACTTCAGTGGGTGTTTCACCAGGGAACGCCGCAGCATTTCGGGGTGAAACCCACAGTATTGGGATCGGGTAACCTGCAGCTGTTGTTCGGGCAGCATAAAGTAGCTGACAGGTTCCCTTTAATACTCAGAACATCCCAGCTTCCCAAAACAGATTATGTGCCCTGATCAGACCAAAACTGTGTTTTCTGGAGATATAAAGCATCCTAAAACAGAAGCACACCATCTTCCCTGCAGTGTGCTGGAAAGGTTGCTCCATTTTCTGCAGCAGACCCTGAAAGGCAGAGGATAAAATAAGTAAAGAAAAGTGCAGGGAAACCCTGGAGGGAAACCTGCTGCAGTCTGCAAGAGAACTGTGTAACTCAACTGAAGAAAATCTAAAACCACGAAGCCACAACTATGGAGGGCAGTGACGTCATACAGGAATGTTAATGTCCTGGAGGGGCCAAGTCAAAGTCCTGACCTTGATCCATCAGAGAATTTGCAGCTGGTCATAAAACCATCTGTCCCCTCATGGTCCTTATGCAACGTGACAGAACTTGATTAGTTTTGTGAAGAAGGATGGGGGGAAAAAAAATCTAAAAAGGTACAAGGGTCATAGAGACCTATGCAATGAAACAGAAGGTTTTACTGCCAAAGGAGGTTTCTACTAAATCCTGACTTCAAGGGAGAAAAATCTCTCCATAGGGAGAGCCACCAATAAATAGGTCGGTGTGAGGATTTACTTGCCTTTCAGACCTCACTGACTGTTTTGCATAAAGCAAAGGATTATGGGAAAAGAGCTGAGGAGCTCCACAGCGCCCTCTATTGGAGGTAGTTATCCTCCATTGACATGTAGCTCACAGGAGCGTAGCAATGTGAAAGGGATTTGAGCCAAACCAGTTAAGCTCTTCTGCAGACAGCTGTTTCAGGGTATTTATCCCTCGTCAGTGCAGCATAGAACTTACTGGTTGGCTGGGTGAGAGGCAAGAGGGGCTTAGAAAGGGTAAAAATCTCTCCTTGGGCAGAGCACCAATAAATAGGTCGGTGTGAGGATTTACTTGCCTTTCAGCCCTCACTGACTGTTTTGCATAAAGCAAAGGCTTATGGGAAAAGAGCTGAGCATCTCCGTCCGCTTATAGTGACACTGTGAGGGTCCTCATTGGAGCTACTGTAATATTGCCAGATTACATGGTCACATTTGATATTCCAGAGATTTGGGAGGGACGAAGACGGTCTCATCCATATGAACCGGGCGTACAGAAATCCATGTTCCTGCTGCAGACAAATCCCCATTCCAGAACGGATCAGATTTTCAGTGGCAGAAATATCTGCAATCCATCTGCCGTGTGTGAACATACCTTAAAGGGGTTTTGCCACGATGTAATGTTGACGTGGGATCCTCCAAAATGGGTATTTAATCACTTTTCTAAATATGTGGGATTAAAAACATTTCAGTCTGAGAGAGCTACAGGCTGCCTTCCCTGCCCTTAGTTATTTAAAAAGCTTCTTTTTAGATACGACCTGAAAGAGCTGCTGGCCGGGCTTGCACAGAGCACACTTCTTATCTGATGAAAGGGGAGTTAAGAAGCTTTCAAGGCACGGGTAGAAATATGTTGTCTTTCGTATACAGAATCCACTAGTTGTAGTGTGATTATCTGAGTAGATCCCTGCTTTATTTGATGACCGAGAATATGAAGCAGCTTTCAAGAGGCTGAAGGAGCTTTCAAGCTGATGTGGAGAAACGGTGTTGTCTTTTGTATACAGAATCCACTAGTTGTAGTTTGATTATTTGAGTGAACATTTCACATGATCCCTTATGCGGCTCTGTGCTCTGACTGTCTCTCTCACTCTCTCTCTCTCTGTGTGGCTTTGATTAAATTTGCTTCTTAGCAGATAAGGCACGTCCTGGCAAAACCCCTTTAAGGGTTACCTTACTGCAGGTCTAACGCCTCAGTCATTCCAGATTCCAGGTTGCCAGGGACATAAAAGACCCTCTTACCATCGCTGACAAACAAAAAGAGATGAGGTTATTAAAAAGGAGAGAAAATGATGGACAGCAACAAGAAGGAGAAAGAAGAGGGTGGATGCCTGCAAGGTGATGTCACGTAGGAAAGTGTGTTCTCGGCGCTGTAAATTGTAGGGCACAGAGAAGGGGATGAGGATTGTATGGTACAGAGGAGGCTGGTAAGAAGGGCAATATGTGAATGCCCGAAACGCGTTGGTCGATCCCCTGTACCCCCTACATCCACGGATGGAAATAAAGGCATACATTTTTAAAACAGAAGAATCGTGGTTCTAATCTTCTTTTTGCTGAAGTATTTATCTAGCAGGATACTGGGAACCTGTGAACCGTGCGGATCACTGCTGTGAATTTCAGCCAGGCAAAGAAGCAGGTGCAAAGGATTCCACATTATGGTGAGCAGCGTTCATTTGTATATGAGAGGCTGGTAATTACATCGTAGCTGATGAGGATAAAGACGGGTAGATAATTCTAGTGAGATATCCCATCCTACTACAAAGATGATGGCATTGTAGTATCTTACGTCCTCACGGGCTCGACACGTGTCAAATTCTGCTGGATACATCATGAAGTCCCTTTAAAGAGTTGCTCATATTAAACTGCAGTGTTCATGGATCATCAAAGTTATTTTTTTATACCCACTATGGTCCCTCAACTTACTATATTAAAGGGGTTGTCTCACTACAAGGATTGCTTTTTATGTTAAAGATCTTACAAAAACAAGTCACTTTGTAACATGTGTCCATTAACAGTGTCCTAGCTATTCCCAGATATCCCCTCTTGTATGGGCTGCATCATTTCCTCAGGTTGCTATAGCTACAGACCTGGTGCAGACCAGTAGAAGCCAGTAAAGCTGGTAAATTCAAAATGAAACTGAGAAAACAGGACTGAGGTAAGATGAATCATGTAGTGAGACAACCCCTTTAATTGGTTCCAGGACGACCGCTGAAAATTGAAACCATAACTATGAAAAACTAGGAATTGGTTCTGAATCCCCAAAATGTCCCCAACATAATACAAAATGAAGATTAAAGAAAACTAAAACAGATAACTATTACAGATAAAGCAAATCCTTCCATATAACACCAGAAAAAGCTGCTGGAAGCTGGAAACCACTTTCTGTTTTCAGAGCAGGAGCTTCATAGGGTCATGTACTTTATACACAGTGTACCAGAAGCAAAGAAAATGGGGCCCTCACCTGGTGCCCGGAGGAGCCGTTCATTCTGGCACATGTAAGAGCAGTACAGGACATGTAGTACCGCACTGACTGTAGAGAGGCGCTACTAGACCACCAATCACTGCATTGTACCGTCACTAATACATGTAAGAGCAGAAAAGGACATGTAGTTAATGCAAATGTAACTGTAGAGAGGCCTACTAGACCCCCAATCACTGCATGTTACCTCACTAATACATGTAAGAGCAGTACAGGACATGTAGTAACCGACTGTACTGTAGAGAGGTCCTACTAGACCGCCAATCACTGCATGCACCTCACTAATACATGTAAGAGCAGTACAGGACATGTGGTACCATGCCATACTATAGAGAGTTGCTAAAAGACCACCAATCACTGCCTGCACTCCACTAAAACATGTAAGAGCAGTACAGGACTGCACTGTACTATGGAGAGGCGCTACTAGACCACTAATCACTGCATGCACCTCACTAATACAGAGGTTTTACAAGTAAAATTTCCATGATAATTGGTTGAATCTTCCATCAATCACGCAAGCCGCAGACCTGCAGTGTTTGGGACATCGTATGGGGAGTGTAACATCAAGATACAATCTTCCAGGAAAGTCCATTGTGTGGTAACAATATTGAATCCTGAGTCCATTGTGACTTGAGGAACCACCGTATTTCTTTGCTCCCCACACACTTGGCAAAGAGAAATGTTGGTAGAGAGAAGATAACTTGCTCCATCTGTTCCATCAGCCATGAATTACTGTCAGTGCACCACAATCCCTGAGAGCATGTGGTTTAGGCATGGTAGCTCTGGTGAGTGTTATCCAGCGTCCCAGACCGGGAGGAGACACAGAATGGAGAAGAGACCAATTCAATTGACATAGAAATTATAAGGCCATGTACACACAATGGATTTTACCAAAAATCTGTAGTGGATGCACAACACAAACCTGAGAGGACGTCCCTTTCATTTTGTAGGTGTGGAGCCAACTCCATCTCTTCTACCCAACCTGAAAACCACACTGTAAAAATCTGCGCTGTTCACACTACACAACAGAGCATATAGGACACAGATACTAGACAGAATAAACTCTAAACAAGGCTTGAAATTCAAAAGACTATCTGCTGAAATCCATGTGATTTGGGCCTATGGTGGCTGCTATGTCACTAAGACAAGAAGAAACCAACACAATGATTGGTCTCCAATAATTATGTCACCTTTCAAAATGTCTCATTAAACCAATATTCTGTAGGTTAGCGATCAAACGCTTCCAGGGCCTGCCTATAGTGGCGATCATCATGAGGTCTACACACAGTGCGACTACAGTAGTGACCCTCGCGGCACATAGGACAGTAAAGGTGCTTGAAAAGCAGTGACAAGACAACTTTGGCCGCAGCTAATCCTCCCTGCTCTCCCAACATACATGCACTCTTGGCTCGACAGAGCGTGCACGAGTTTCAAATGGGATAAGGAGAATAGGAGTGTCTAACAGGAGACATCTCCCCGGAGAACAAAAGCATTGGGCGTTAACATACAACAAGCCCAATCCTACATGATATACACCTCCAAACACATAAGGGGATGTTCACATGGTGATTTCCTCTCCGTTGGTGGTATACACTGGGATAACACAAAATACGCTACCCAGACTGTAATGCAGCCATGGTGAGCCCATTGAAATCAATACAGCACACTCCTGTCTTTATTGGGCTATGCTTACTTTACTTACACTCCTTAAGGTATGTTCACACAACCTAATGGATTCGCTTTGGATCTGAAAAAAAACGCATCCAAAAGTGCTGCGTAAATCACATCCAACACCCATCCAACACACAGGTGCAGGTTTGGCTGCAGCAGTAATGGACCCTATAGTTTTAAATAGGGCGTCTGCTGTGTCTTTCGGATCAAGAAGTGACATGACAATTCTTTGAACGGATCCAAAAGACGCATCAGAAAGATGCAAGTAAACACACAACGGAGATCACTCATCTGAACACCAATGTGTGTTTTACACTGAAAGCAATGGAAATCACACTGCACATTATTAGATGCGGGTTTGGGTTCGAAACACAAATCCAAACACACATCTAAAAATGTATGCACACAATGAGTCGACACCCCGTGTGAACACTCCATAGGATTTTGGGCTGGCTTCACTCTTAGACTATGTCTACACAGCTCTGTATTTTGCAGGGCTGTGGAGTCGGGAAGCCAAAACCCCGACTCCTCAATTTCCCAAACCTCCGACTCCCGACTCTGACTCCTGACCCCCTCATACACGGCGCATGTTTAAGTGATAACGTTACTTTAGTAAAATGGTGACATCTGGCTGTTTATCACCTTATGATACAATAATCAAGCTATTTAGCTAGAACAGACACTGACAAGCAAAAGGGTAACAATGTTTTGAACACTTGTGGGTAGAGCTGAAGAAAAAGCTGTATTTGTATCCAAGTCCAGTCTGCATCAACAATGGGAATGTGAAGAAGAGACCTGGGATCAGATTTTGGTCAAGACCTGCTTGAATCCGATCCAGAGCCCAGAAGGATTCAGGCAGTGCTGAAAGCCAAAAAGGTGGATTTCCCAAATACTCACAAAATAATAAAGATTTACATTTTGATTTTTAGGAGCAAAACAGTAACAATGCAGTTACAGGAAAGAATCTGCAGAACTAAGCAGATGCTAAATACTTGCAAGTCAAATTTATAATATAGGTAAGATGACTGTATATAAAATTACAGTAGCTCATGTACAAAGCTGTAGGGGATGGAGAGATATGGAGCCTGAAAGTCACAAGTTCAATACATTGTTACCATTTTGCTTGTCAGTGTAAAATATATTTATTGGAAATAAACTTTAGAAAAAAAAAAAAATTTAAAATTTAGGAACACTCAGGAAAAATTTGTGGAGTCTCTGAATTTTCTGAAAATAATTCCCCCCATCAGATCCGCTACATGACCTCAATCTATTATTTTTTCCCGGCTAGAAAAGGCCCCTCTACACTAATTGGGTTGGGGCAAAGCGGTGACCCCAGGGGCAACTTTTGTAACAATGTCAGGGTAAAGGTTGCCCCAGTCAGTTTTGATGAATGGTTGAAAATCTTTTATTCTTTGAATCAGGTGAAAATGTTAGCTAATTTAATTTGCCATTTTTGGGGTCTGAATTTTTCTGGGAAAGTTTTGCTCCATGTCCTGCATTATAACTCCTCATTTTATTTAGGCTGAAGATATGGGGAGCGGTAAACCACAGGGACGTACCTAAATTCATAAAGATTGCCTTAGCCCTCGTATTAGAATGGACCTAACTTTATATTATTTTGGGAGACAGAGTCGGTCCCTATTATGACGACTCCGACTCCTGCAAAATAGGCACCGACTCCGACTCCACAGCCCTGGTATTTTGGTCCATTTTTCAGTGGATTCAGTATTTTGAATCTGACGGTACCCAGCACTGTGTAGCCCTCAATAGAAAATCCATGTTGTAGTCTACACAGCACAGATTTTTTTTTTACTGAGGGTTTCCTAAACCTAAAACCGTCCGGCAGAATATAGAACAGATTGTATATTCTGTAGGACCGTTGTCGGACTCCCATAGCCCCAATATACTGGGCTACCGGGAATCGAAAATCTGACCACAGCTTTTTGAGCAAAAACCATGTAAGAAAAACTGCAGTGCGCCGCAGTCCAGCGATGTGAAAATGCCGTCGGATTTTGGACGGCATTTTCACGTTACTGTGTAGACCTAGCCTTACGTGAGAGACACTCCAAGACTCAGATGGATGTGAATTGAGGACCATTATATCCTATACTTATTCTGGATCCTGGCTGGTGGCGGCACTGGGGTCAGAGATGGGGTCTCCCCTGGAGCAGATTGGTTCTTGCCTTGTGGGTTTCAGGCTATTAACCAGTGGTGAGGCTGGGCTTAAAATACTTGTCTCCCTCCCTTCACCCATTTTTTCCCACCCTTGGTTGAACTTGATGAACACGTGTCTTTTTTCAACCGTACTAACTATGTAACTATAGGCGGCACTACAAGAGTCCTAGCGCATTTCTCACAAGCCCTTTAGAATACATTTGACTCTCATTGGAGTAACTAATGGTGTATAGGTCTCATACACCGACATGATGCTTCTTCCTAAAGTGGACTGTTACCCCTTTCAAGCAACCGCTAGAACATCTCACCCAGCCAACCAGTATTCTACTCTGCAGGGATGAGGGCCCGAAACAGCTGTCTGCAGATGAATATCTGGTTGGCTCGAATCCCTTTCACATTGCAAGGCTCGGATGTGAACTGAGCAACATTACATTCGATAGGTGGCATTACAAGAGTCCGAACTTGTTTCCATGAGCCCTCTAAAATTGAGACACTAAAGTTATAGTAAAAACAGGCCCTCCATACGGCTTACTGAGAAAACATGGTGACAAGGACAGCAAATAATTAGGCCATGTCCCCACGGCACCGGTTTGAGGCTGGATTTTCAGACTGTTTGTGGTTTTGCAAATCGTTTGAAAACTTGTACATGGACCTTAATGAATAATCCGTGCAGCCGTCCCCACTGCACGGGTCTTCCGCCCGGCGGTTTTTCAAACCACCAGCCGCCCGAAAAACATTGTGCTTGTTCATTCCTCTGTCCGGTTTTCGGACGGAATCTGAACAAGCGAATGTGAAGGGGGAGGGCTAATCATGGAGAAAAGCCGTCCACCCCATGGCCATGGGAACGGCACAAAAACCGTACATACTGGTCAGGATAAACTGACCGGTATTTGTCCTGTGCCGTGGGGACGCGCCCTTAAGAAAAAAAAAGACAGGAGCATTGGCAAACATTCAATGTCTCAGACACGTTAGTCTTTAATAAGATTATAACTCCACAGTTCTGTAACAGAACAAAGCAGGTCCTCATTAAAGTAACGAATATTATTACATTCTATATTTGGCCGCCAGAAACAGGTAGAACTTAAAGTGTATATCCGGCTTCAAATTTTTTGGGCTCTAAGCGGCCCTTATTAAGAACAATTACCAAATGCGCATGAAAGCGGAGGTCCAAGCAAACCAGAAAAAACCGGCCGCGGGGACTGGAGATCTGCTTTGCTCGGATCACCAGGCCGAAGTGGGACCGATTCAGCGGTTCACAGCTAGCGTGCCACTTCATTCAGTTCGACCCAATCCGAAATTTTACCGTGGGAAAATCGTTCAACCAATCTCCAGCCTTTGTCCAGACCAGAAAAAGGAAATGATGTGATCAATGAAGGATACACTTCCTTTTTCCTGCACGGACAAGTTTTTTTTTCCTGCATGGGGTTTTCCCCGCCCCTTGTATGGAATAGTTGCACGATTTTCCCATGATCACTGGCAAAATTAAAAAATGAAGCTGAACAGGAAGTGCAACACAATTTATAGCTATTCAATCATTGAAAATAGGTAAAATTGAAGGATTGTTCATTTTAAATAAATAGCCAAAACGGGCCAGGAAGGGGAAACATTTTTTCTTTGGGGTTTCCCCTTGCTCTCGGATCTATCCAGGATCCGCTCCTCGTCACTTTCAGGTTCTTGTCCTGACACACAGGAGAGGTTCATGCTTCATAGTCCATGAATGGAGAGCAAGCTTCTGCTGGGTGTCGGGACAGGAACCCGGAAGGGATAAGGTTTTCCTCAATCCTGGCACCATTTAGTTGCGATTCTATGAATGGACAAGCCCTTTAAGAATACGTTCACAATTTTTCTTTTACACGGGTTCTGAAACTTGTAAGAAATTAAAGCTATTTAATACAAAAAGACCCTATTGGCTGGGATAAATTTTAAAAAACAAATCTTTTTAATAAAACATATTTAAAAAGGGCACTTTTAAAGGGTTTGGGACTCTTCTCTGGACCTGGTTTTTTTCATGGTGTAATATGGTGATTTATACCAAACCCCCCACTTCTTTTGTTTTGTATTTAATTAATGGGGATTTATCCCTGATGAACCATAATAATCGAGGAAACCACGGCTGGGCGCCGACTGGGGGGGTTATCAGAGTGGGCCCCTTTTCCACGACGGTTTTTGGCCGGGTTAGGGCCCGGGGTTGCAACGGGGTTTTTTCCGGGCCCCAAAACCACGCCCAAATCACCCCCGTTTTTTAACATGGTTTCCCTTTGGGGGCTCTGGGGGGTCGGGGCCCTTCCAGGGTATTTGAAAAACTCCCCTGTAAATTCTTGACGGGATTTCCCCAGGCGGCGGCCATCGATGTTGCTTGCGGTGTGAAAGGCTTGCGGGGGGGTTTTCCCCCCCTGCCTACTAATTTGCATGGGGGCAAACCCCCCCGCAACCCGGCCCCATTTTCCGTGCCCACGCCCCGCGGCCAAATCCGTCGGGGGTTTAACGGCCTTAGCCCTACATGGGGGCCCTTTGGAGCACCCCATAAAACGGAAGGAAAAACGGGGGCTTTAATTGCCCCAATCGGCATGGGTTTTTTGCCGTTTTTTCAGATGGTTTGCGGATTTGGAAACCATCTGAAAACCGACCAGCAACCCTCTCCAAGCCCTTTTTCCCAAAAACAGCGAAAGGGGTGCTTTTACACAGAGCGTTTTTTGGTGCACTTTTTTTTGCAGAAATACACAGCATTAATTGCTGTGTATTTATGGAAAACAAAAAACAGATCAAAAAATACACCGCGTGAAAGCGCCCTAAGCCGCTGGTGTTCCTAAAAACTTGCAATTCAAATCTTTGCCGGTTTTCAAAATTGAAAATTACAGTGAAGTAAGGGGAAAATCGAGCAAAAGTCGTAAAATTTTTTTGGGCCCCGTTTGGGAATTTGGGGGAAAAAAGGAAAATGATCCCTTAAGGTCTCCCCTATTGGGTGTATTTTTGGGTCCTTTGACTTTAACACAGGAAGGCCCCTAAATTCCCCATTTCTCATTGTGACTTTAAGCGGGAAGTCGGGGTTGCTCCTGTTTTGGGAATTGCACGATCATTTTGTTGTTTTTTTAAAAAGGTAGGGAGCCACAAAATAAACCTATAATAAAACGAAATGCCACTGACGCTTAGGGAGCGCCCAAATGGGTGGGATTTAAATCCCATGGTTTCTTACCAATCAGAGCATTTGAATTTTTTCCTCTAGAAAATCAGCCCAAAAACCACTAAAAAACCCTTTGAAAATCGGCAAAAACCTTAAAACATCTAAAAGGCGACTGGGTTTTGACACAAGATCAGTTCAAAATACTCGTCGGATGGACGGTTCCGCTTTGGCCAAAGCCAAGCTTTTTTTTGTCCTGTGCCGTGTCGTCGTACCGTTAGGATTTTTGTCCCTGGATTCCCCTTTTCAAAAGGCTAATCAAAACTGGACTCTGTCTATATATTAGTACCTAAAGAAATGGAATATTGGATAATAAAGCTTAAGAGTAAAGTGAGGTCGGGAACGTGAGTAAAATCCCTATTGGGAAAATGTTTGTTACCCCGTTATTCTTTTAACCCTTTGGATTAAGGGTATTTTAAAATCGGCTAGATTGCCCCTTGTCTTTGATATCTGTTTTGTTTTGGGAAATTTTTTTTGGGTTTTGGGTCTTTTTATTAATTTCTAACCTTTTATTAGATTGGATTGTACCCCTTTATATTCAGT
Organism: Phyllomedusa bahiana; assembly: GCA_025379985.1. Classification (NCBI taxonomy): domain Eukaryota; kingdom Metazoa; phylum Chordata; class Amphibia; order Anura; family Hylidae; genus Phyllomedusa; species Phyllomedusa bahiana. The sequence goes on along the minus strand of JAODAL010000789.1, from coordinate 202,959 downwards.
GATCAGGCCTATGAAAACAGAATATAAAAACCCACCGCTGACTTTTTTCCAACCCCGTAAAAGGGTACACATAAAAAACAAACCAAATCAATGCCAATATCACAGCTGCCTATACTAATAATAATTTATACTGATGTTTGGCTTTGGACTGTGATTTCGATTCACATCAGGGGGGAAAAGCCTCAAGGGAAATATCTTTTGAACAGTAAGAAATATAGAAAGGAGATGGAGAAAAGTCAACGGCAACTTACTAGAAGTGACCACAGACAAAAACAAATCAGATTTACTCCCAACACATCATAATATCAAACTCCATGGAAAAACAACCTACTTGCTGCCCAACAATTTTTAGCACTGAGTATTTTTCCCAGACGAAGGCAAACTTTCATCTAAGGGGGTTCCCCCCCGTACAAGATGTTGAAAGATGGAAAATAAAGGGGTTTTCCAAGAATTTAAAAAAAAACAAAAAAGACCTATTACCTCCTTTTTATAGAATAAAAAATTACCCCTACTTACCTTTCCCATCACCAACACCACCACTGCCAGGCTCAGTGCCCCCCTTTCCCTTTGGGGCCCTTTCCGATGGGCATCCAAGATGTGCAGCCCAAACCCCTGGCCCTGTGGTCACATGCTGTACATGCAGGGATGAGCACTGGGCCCAAATTTTTGGGGAGCATCAGTATGTGAAGGGGGGGGGCAGCTCGTGAGGGACCCGAGCAATCGAGCTCCGACAGCGCTGAAACAGTGGTGATGGGAGAGGTCAGTAGGGGTTTCTATTTTACCACATTGGGAAGTGGTAGGGAGATTTTTTTAAATTCTTGGTAAACTCCTTTAAAGGATATGTGCCATTTCCAGCACTAACCGAGAAAGTGCAGAGTGTTATATAAAAGTCAGAGAGGCAGCAGAGACTCCCCAGCAGACTGAGGCAAGATTGCAGACTCCGCGAGACAAAAAGGGAAGCCCCAGAGACAAAGAACAGCTCAGAGACAGGCAACAAAGACTCCCCAGCGCTGAGGCAAGCCCAATTCAGGAGAAGACAAGCAGAAGACTCTGCAGCTGTCTGAGGCAAGACTGCAGTCTCGGCGAGACAGACAAGCAGCAGAGACTCCCCAGCAGAAGGCAAGAGCATCTCACGAACAGAGAACGAGACTCCCCGAGACTAAGGCAAGACCGCATCTAGGAAGACAGAGAAGCAGAGACTCCCCAGCAGACTGAGGCAAGACTGCAGTCTCAGTGAGACAGACAAGAAGCAGAGACTCCCCAGCAAACTGAGGCAGGACCACAGTCTCATGAACGGCGAGCAAAAAGGGGCACCCCCCCCCCCCCCAGCGACTGAGGCAAAACTGCATCTCAGGAGAAGAGACACAGGGCCCCAAAAAAAACCCCAAGTCCCCCCTGTTTAATAACTGTTTTCTGCACAAATAAATAATTTTCTACAATAAAAATTTTAGAATTTTGTAGTAAAAGGTTTATTTTATTGGATTTCTTTGCTTCATACCATTTTAAAAAAAATAACCCCTAAAAGTTAGGTAATTCTGCTAGCAGAGGATAAATTAAATACCTGCATAAACCGATGTTACACAAGTATCTTAATTGCAAATTTGCCAAACTGTTCTGCTGCAAAAAGGGCAAAAAGTAACTTTTTGGGTTCCCCCCGCACCCATTATTTAAATATTTAGGCAAGGTAAAAAAAGTTAATAAAACCCAAATTTTATTTCTGTTTGATTTTGCTTCATTTTGAGTTAGGCAGGGCTATCCCTGCCCGTTTACAGAAAAGGTTTTCTAGGGGTCCCACATCTCTTTGCTCTAGGGGCCTTGGTGGGAAAGGAAGTCACTCCTGCTGTGTTTATCAGAACAGGGGCTTATCTTTTCTTTTGACAAACTTTTTTGTTTAGAGTCTTAGCCTTTTCCCCGGGTTAATACCTCTCCATTACCAATCTCCTCTAACAAGCTGAGCTAGGAAAAGCAGAGCTAAAATGTCAGTCACTGCTGTAGAACCCCCCCCAGTCTGAAAAGAAAGCGGGAGCCTGAAGCTGCTGTGAAAAGAAGGCTCTATGAAACCAACTAATAAGAAAAAACCCCTCTTTAAAGGGCCCATACACGTTAAATGAATGTCAGAAGAACTTGTGGATTTGGGTGGGACTGGACAACCATCTAATGCTCATTAGGCATTTGGTTGACGTCAACGTCGGAGGTCGACAGAACAGAAATAGACAATTGGGCAGCTGAAATTTTAAACAGACGTCCCTTCTCAATGGGGATAAAGACATACATGGCCACTGCTACAGGAGTCCGGCAGCAGTTTATTTCCTCCCCCCCCCCCCCCCCCCCAAAAAAAAGGTCACTGCGGTGCTCGGGCTAAACAGATTATTATTTTAAATTATTTTTTTTTTAAAAGGGCCCCAATTGATTCCAGGGGCTGAAACATTCGGGGGGGTTACATACATTACATAAGTAAAAACAGTACAGTGTTTAAGGGATAATACAATTGGACGACGGGGAGAGAAAACCCCTACCCGCGGAGGGTTTAAAATCTAAAAAGGGGGGGGGAAAGGGAAGACAGGGGGTGGGGGGGCAGACATGTCTGTGGAGGAAGTAGTGACAATTTTAGGGGGAAGGGTTATGGGCAACCCTGAAGAGAGGGGTTTTTTCAGGTTGCTTTGAAGCGGGTGAAAGGGAGGAGGGTCTGAGGTGTTGGGGCAGTGATTCCCCAGATGGGGGTGAAGCACGGGAGAAGTCTTGGAGACGGTTGTGTGGGACTGAAAAGGGGAAAAGGCAGGGAAAGGGTTTCCTGTGAGGACGGAGATTGCGTGGGGGAAGATTTTTTGGAAAAATTAGGGCGGGAAAATGTATGGGGGAGAGGTCATGGAAAGCCTTGTAGGCAGGGTTTAGTACCCTTAAAAATTGAATTCGCTGGGCAAGGGAAAAGCCAGGGGAAGGGTTTTGGCGAGGGATGCATTTGTATGAAGGGCGGGGTGAAGAGTAGCCGTCAGCCAAACGAGCACTTAGCCGGCAGCTACAGAAGGTGTATGGCCACCAAAAGGGGCCGGGAAGACACAGGAGTAAAAAATACGGTAAATAAAACCGGGTTTTCGGTTTTTAAAAACCGGGATAACCAATATACCTGCCTTTTAAGGGAAAGGGGAATGTTTTAAAAATGGGTTTTAAAAAAATGTATGAGCACAATTTCTTTTTATGGCACTTTCTAATATGAGCCAAAAAATCCACTAAAACGTGGAGCGCCACTTTATTTAAAAAAAAAAAAAAAAAAAGAAAAAAGAAAAAAGCTTTGAATGCAAAAAAAAAAGCGATAGAGACACAGAACTTACTGACGGTCTCTGGAGGCAAGAATAATGCCCATCAAGGTTATTTTGATCTCATCAGATGGCTGAGGAGCCCAATCCTTGAGCTGCAGATCTGTGAACAGAATAGTGCGCCCCCTCCCAAAACCTTTCCCAAGGGAAAACAGAAAAACCGGGCTCCCCAAGGATGAGAACCAGGGATTAAAAAGGGGAAAAGCAAATCAAGAAATGAAAAGGAGAATACGAAAAAGCATCCGGCCCCCTTAAAAGGGGGGTTTTATCGTTAAAAAAGTCATGTCTAGATTTTGGGACAGAAAAAATAAGCATTTTGTTTTTTGGGGGTTTTTGCATTACCTCGGGTCATTTGGGTTTAGCAAAATTTTGAGCTTTTCTTTTAAATCTGTTTTCCCTTTTCTGCTGTTGCGGCCCAAAAACCCCCCCGGGTGGATTCTCGCCCCCTAGAAAAAGGGCCCCCCTTGCATTTGGTGATTGGCTGGCTGAAATTTCTTTGGGGGCCTGTTGGGAAAACGCCCCTAGACGGGAAAAACCCCCTGGCCCACCCCCCCTTAAATTTGTGTTTGGGGCTGCCTCCCAAAAATCTGTGTTTAACCCCCCCTCTGACTTTTAAAAATCGAATTTAAAAACCGAAAGCCCTGCTGGCCTTATGTACATCTCCCAGTTTTTGGGCCCAATGTTTGGGAAAATTTACGTCTTTTAAAAGGGGTTTTTGGGCCAAGGGTTGTTCCCCTCCTCACGCCCCCGCCCTTTAAAGTTTGCTACTTGGAAAAGAAGTCGTTCTTTTTCCTCAGATCGAATGCAACCCCCCCGCCTCCTTAGGGACTTAACCTGTAGTTTTTTAACTTTAAGGATTAACCTGTGTCTGTTTAAGTGCTTGTGTAGTGCATTGCGCGGGGTGGTTTCAGCCCTCAAAAGAGGTTGGGAGTTCAAACCCCATACCCTAGATTTTTTTTTTTTTTCTTTTAAAAAATTGTAACATATGTAAAGTATGAAAAAATTGTGGGACTCTATAATTTTTTTTCATATACACACCAAAGCTCCCCTAAATAGTGCCCTACCCTTGACCCCACCAAGAACCCCAAAATAGTGATACAATGATATATTCTGGGGATGAACTTATTTGGGAGCTGTATGTGATATATAATATTAGAATTAACAAAAATTTTTTGGGGTTTTACATATGTGTAAAATTTGGGGGGGGAAAAAAAAACCCTTAGGGACTAGAACCCCCCAAAACCCTTTTTTTAAAAAGAAATAGTCCATCACTGCTCACTGCTCAAAAACCGTGCACCCCCACCCCAAGTTAGTTACAAGTGAGCAGGGCCTTCTCTCAAAGCTTTTTGCTTCTATCCCCAGTTTTTCACTCACGTCACTGACAGGAAGCAAGATTTTTTTTTAAGCTGACATTTGTAGTTGGTAAAGATCTTGCCTGTTGTCAGTACAATTTGGTGAACACCACTAGAAGAAAAGCTGCTGGTTTCAGTTGTGTGTAAAATAAGACAATGCAGGGGCTTGTGGGTTTTGGGGCCCCAAGGCTGCAGAATAAGAAGCATGCAGGGGCTACAGAGCGTTATATCCAGACAACCTTCTGATCCCCCCGCTTTATGAATTGATGATGTCAAATTTTCAAAAAAGGGGGGGAAAAACACGCCGGGGGGGAAGGAGAGAAAAAGCCTGCTGGGGAGGGAGACACGCCTCGGGGGAGGAGGGGGCACGCCGCGGGGGAGAGAACCCCACGCCTGCGGGGGGAGGACCGCCTGCGGGAAGGGAGACACGCCCGGGGAGGGAAAACACGCCTGCGGGAGGGGGGAGACACGCCTGCGGGAGGGGAGACCGCCCGCGGGGGGAGAAAAACCCTCTGGGAGGGAGACACGCCCGCTGGGGGGAGAGACACGCCTGCTGGGAGGGGAAAACACGCCCCCCGGGTTTCAAATCAATCTGAGAAAATTAGCTGAACAGCACACCAGCTCAAACGATAACACCCCTTTAAAACTGTTTTTTATTAGATCCTAGTCAAAAAAATAAAATCCCAACAAACGTTTTAAAAAACCAACGCATTTCGGGGCCCCAAAGGGCCCCTCCTCATTTGGGACCAAAAATGGGTACCCTGAGGGCCCAAACGCGTTTTGGGGTTTTAACGGCTGTTGGATTTTATATGTTTGTACTACGGATCTAATAAAAAGATACAGCTTAAGGACGCTGGACGCTTCTTCGTATTCTCCTTTGCATCCCTCCCAAACCTTGGCACATATTATAAGTTATAAACTCCAGTATTTGCCCCCATTAAGACGAGAGACAGAAGACAGCAAGTTAACAACCTGCCTGGAAACTACAGAATTGACATTGGCAGGGACGGACCGAGTGAACAAGATGTGGCTCATGTGCTGCCAGCAGGTAGACAGATGTGTAGCACCCCATAGGGCACAGCTGACCAGATTCCACCATTTCAAGTTTTCAAAGAGGAGCCTCTAGACAAACAGCAGGATCGAGCCGCCTCGCTGGTGGTCAGAGAGGGCCCCTGGAAGGTACAGCCGTGTAACAGAAACCCTGGTAAGAGATAGGAGACAGTTATTTGGAAAGAGGAGGGGAGAGGGGAGAGGAAGCATGACAAAGTAAAAATTAAGAAGTCACAGAGATAAAGCCAAAGGCGCCTGCTTAAATTGCTTTTACCACTGAAGGAGGAGGGAGGAATTAACTCGCTGGTTTCCTCACATATCTCGGCGCCTTTCCTGTAAGTGAAAACACGGCCATTAACGTATGACTATAGCAGGCAGCAAGCAGGCACCCCACACCGCGCCAATTACAGCAAGTCCAGGCCAGATCACCGATGTCCACCGTCCCCAGAGGTGTCCCCTCCTAACAGCAGGCGTCCAGCACGATAATTAACTGTCCAGCTACATATACTCTTCTCTGAAAGGTCAAAAATAAGAACCAGAGAAATCAAGAACGAACCAAAAATTCTCAAATAAGATGTTAAAGAGGATGTTACAAGAAATCAGTAACAAAATACAGTGCAAAAAAGAAAGAAATAACCGCACACGACATCAATAAATCTTCAATAAGATGAAGAAAAGTGGGAGAAAAGTTATATACAGCAGCTAAACACCTAAATGGACAAAACCAAAAATCAATTGTAAGAAAACAGTTCCGGCCAACAAATTTTAAGTGCAAAAAATACAAAAAAAATCTAAAAAGTGAAAAAAAAAAAATTAAATTCAAAAAAAAATCCAGTGGGTAAAAGTGCACGAAAACCAAACAAAATCTCACAACGGGGGCACATGTAACAAGAAAAAGCATGTGCTCCCCCTAAAAAGGCAAAAACCCTCGTTCACCCTTACCCCTGAAACCCCAAAACCCTTTTTCCTTTGGCCCCAGTGTAAAGTCAATTCAGGGGGAAAATGAAAAATTTCACCCCAAATACACACAGCTGGAAGCACGCTATGCCCTCAAACACGGGGATGTAGTGCGATTCCCCAACACTCGTATGACAGGAGACAAAAACATACAGCCTTGTACACCCCACAAATAAGCCAGGGGTGCGTCCTCTGCTAACGTCAATCCTCAGGACTCCCCTTATCAAGGTTTTATCACTGCTGGTTCCTCCTAGAGGCAGAGCTGCAGTATAAAGCATGAGGGAGTAACTGAGCAGCAGCCTGACACAAGGTCGGTTTCACACTGTGAGGCTATGTCTACAAAGCAAATGTAAAAATGGCATCCAAAATCCAGTGGCATATTAACATCGCTGCACCACGTTATTTGGTGCAGGTTTGCGCTAAAAACCACGGTTGGTTTTCGGATTTTCCGTCGGCCCAGTGCATTGACTGGGCGGAAATCCACCAGAACATAGAATATGTTCTATCCTCCGGCGGCTTAGACATCCCACACTAGAAGATCCATGCTGTGCAGACTACAGCAGAGATTTTCTATTACAGGCTATGGACACTGGTTACAATGGGATTTTTGTGGATTCTGAACCCAGTTTTTCAGACGGTTTGCCGTTCCAACACTCCCCATAGACTTTAATAGAAAATATGTCCAGCAGGCCCCACTGAACGGATTTTCCGCCAGAGGTTTTTTCACACCACCGGCGGTCTGAAAAACTTAGAACATGTTAATTCTACCGCCCGTTTTTTGGGCAGAACATGAACATTTGGGTGCGAAGGGGGACGGCTCGAATCCGCAAACCACAGACAAAAGCCGCCCCTTTGGCTTTGCTGCCAAAAAAAGTACATAAATATTTGTCCTTTTGCCGTTTGGTGAACGGTAAAAAACCCCTTAGGCCAGTTTCAACAGACAAGGGTTATTTTGGGACGGCCCTAAAGCATGTCTATGGGGCCGGCGGGCTGCCAGCTGCAGCCGGCGTAATTGCGGGCGAAATATGTCCCCGCAATTACGCCGTGTGGACGGAGACGGGGCGGGAGCGGGGGGCCGGCACCTCACCGGCCCATAGACTATCATTACTAGCGGCGCGTATACGCCGCTAGTAAATGACATGTCACTTCTCTCCCCGCTCAGCTGATTCTCCGAGCGGGGAGAGGAGACGTGATCCATAGTTCTCTATGAGAACTGTGGATTACCGTAATGACTGGGACGTATTTCAGCCCGTAAATCGCGCAGTACAGGGCGAATTACGGGCTGAAATACGTCCCAGAATAAGCCGTGTGAACATGTCCTTAGGCTATGTTTACATGGCGTAAATTTACGCTTGTTTTGGGGCATATTTTGCACTGAAACATACCCCAAAATACGCTTCTATCAATGTTCTATGCAGCTCACATTCATTCCAATGTAAAATATGCTGCATATTTTGGGGAGCTTTTAGGCCATATTCACACGGCTTAAAATGGGCCGTATTTCAGTCCGTAATTACGCGCCGGAGTGCGCATATTACGGCTGGAATACGTCTCGGTCATTACGGTAATCCACAGTTCTCATAGAGAACTATGGATTACGTCTCCTCCACGCCGAGGGGGGAGATAAGTGACATGTGAATTACCAACGGTGTATACGCGCCGCTAGTAATGATTGTCTATGGGCCGGCGAGGTGCCAGCCCCCCGCTCCCGCCCCCGGCCACACGGCGTAATTGCGGGGCATAATTACTTCCCGCAGTTAAGCCGTGTGCACATAGCCTTACTGGCATACATTTAAGTGCTTTGCAAATTCTTGAGGCATTTACGCCATAAAAGCCAATAGAAACAATGGTGGAGCATATTTTCAGCGCACAAACTCCACAGAATACGCGTCACACTTACTTTTAAATACACCACTCATTAGGCGTATTGTGAAGCTCATTCTGTGTGAACATAACCTTAGGATGAATGCACATGGGATGGATTTGCTGCAGAAATTGTCCGCAGATCATGTGGATTTTACCCCATCCAGGCTGCATTCACACATTGAGCTTTTTTAGATGCAGTTTTGGAAGCCAAAAATGAATTAAAAATAAGATCTCAGTCTTTCCTTCGCATAATCCATTTCTGGTTTCAAAATCTGCGTATGTGAACGCAGCCTTACATCCAGTGAAAACTCTGCAGTAAATCCACAATATAAATTGACATGCTGCAGATCTAAAAATCTGCACCATAGGTCATGTCCCACCACTTGTGCATGAGGTTTGTAAAGCCCCGTCCACATGGCTGGTACCGTTATCCATTGTGGATTTTCTAATACGCAGCAAATCAGTCCTGTGTGAGTTCACCCTCGGGATGAATGCCCATGGAACATATTTGCTTTGGGGGGTTTTTAAGTGGATTTGCGCATGAAAAACCCTCAGCAGATTACAGTACCAGCCATGTGGATGGCATTTTCCAGATTCTATGCCCATGCAGTGGATACAAACCGTGCGGAAAGTGGCTTGTGGTGCAGATTTTAAAATCCATTGCATGTCAATTTCTCTTGTGGATTTAATGCAGATGTGCCACAGTGACATGAATCTGATTGCACATTTACCTGTGGATTTTCTGCCCTGTGTGCATTCACTCCAAGGTGAATTTTGCTGCGACCCACATCAAAATCCCAATGTGCAACAACTTAATTTTGCTGCAGATCTATGATTGACTTCACCACAACTTCACTGGATGGGGTAAAATCTGCAGTGAAACTCGTCACCAAATATTTCCAAGCTGCAGATTTTAGAATTTACATTGCAGGTCAATTTCCAAGCAGAAAAGTGCATGAGATTTGTAAAACCTTATCTACTTGCCTATGGTAATCTGTGCAAAACCCGCAGATCAAAAATTACCAGCAATTGCGTCCTGTGTAGACTTGGCATCAAACAATGTTCCAAAGCACCCATCATCGATCATAGCCGTAAACTACTTGACCAGAAAGAAGACAAAATATAAAAACCAAAAGGTGTATAATCAATCTAAACTATAGTAGACAGCAATAAAAACGGACCCAGCGCTCGTTCAACACTGGTTCATCTGAGGAAGCGCCGGTTCGGCGTGAAACGCGTGATTAGTGTGTTGCATTGATGTTAAGGTTAAACACTCTTTCATCAATATTTTAATGGAATAAAAGCCGCTATTTATTTAACTTCATCCTCGACTGCCACGAGGGGCTTTTCTGCTTGGGTCTGTTTTTCTTGCCGTTTACCACTGTCAGTTCCCGCTGCCTACTTTGGAGAGAGTCACCTGCGGCTGCTGTTCCGCGGCTTGCATCGAGCCACCCATACCCGTATGAGTGTTGTGCCTCTATATTAATATGCACAACCACTCTAGGTGAGCAATTTGCCTTCTTTTATTGTTTATTATATCAGCTATAGACATACTTTCACCATAGTGCGCCACCTCTCTGCTTTTTTATTTGATATTTGCTATCAATCTAACCTAGAGTAAATGGGATTCTAGTATACAATTTTATGTACTGAACCCCCCCCCCCCCCCCAAAAAAAATCCACATTGAAAACTGTCCAGCAGTACGGGGGTTAAGTGTTGTGCCGAGCAGAATCCTGTATACTTCGCATAGCTGCAGCTTTGACATGTCAGTCATTCCGCTAATTCTCTCTGCCCATGTGGCCTCAGACTGGAGTCTTGTGCAGAACAGAAACTCAGACCTGTGTTAGCCTCGGGACAACTGGCTTATTTCCAGCCAGAGGTCGGGCGTCCGGCGTTATGAAGCTCTTGTGACTATTTTACTTATTACATAACTGCATGAGCGGGGATAGTAATCAAGGGCACATGACTGCTGCTTAAAATGTGACCATCAGAGAATCGCCTCCAACACTGTGGGTGCTGTGCCCATTCTGCACGAATGCCAGATACATAATAAAGCTGTAACTACTTGCGTGGACACTTCTTGGCAAACGGAGAGTTAACACACCCACCATAAGATGCCGCCGCTCAGACTGGCGGTATTCTCTAGTGCTACAGTTCACAAAGGCTATGGAGATGTGTGTGTTGGCAGATGATATGAAATTCCAAGCCACATGCAGTTATTAATGTCAATTTTCCTTATAGTGGGTTAGCTAACAAAAACAGGGAGATAATTAGCCTGCCAGTGATATCGTGGTATACATACACAGAAAAGCCGCAACCTTAAAAGGGTTATCGCACTACAAAGATTAGCTTTCAACATGTAGGGAACCATAAATGAAGACCTTTTCCAAATATATTGCTTTGTTTATTTTGCTTTGTAGAGGAGATAGACATTTACCTGCTCTGAGTGCACACAGGTTTCTCTGTTTACTGTCCTGCTCTCTTCTTGTCCCTCTGCGCTTTATCTGAGAGCAGGGAATGATGTTACCACAGGTTGGCCAGCAGCTTGAGAACAGCGTGTTATCTCTAACAAACAAAGGAGACTAATTACTTGTTTACTTTGAGCTCTGAAGCTCTCTGCTGTATAGATAACATCTGCAGTCATGTCAGTGCTATTAGAAGACCTGTGAATACAGAGCCGATATGCTAATCACTGCTTTAGAAATACCCACATCTTGACCAGGAAGAGACAGGTAGTATCTCAAACTGCTTGTGGCTCAGTGAAACAGCGTAATGAGACAACCCCTTTAAAGGGGCACATCAATAGGTGTGTTTGGATGTATTGGGAGCTCCCATAGATCAGAATGGAAAGTAGCATTCAAAAGCAACCTATTCCCAGTTCTTAATCGAGACTTTCAGGGGCCTGTTCTTACAAGAAGTGCGTTTCTCAAAGGTGGAACCCGAACCTATCAGATATTTATGGCAAATAGAATCGATATGCTAGAAAAGTCTGAGATGGGGACACCTGACAGGTAAAGGAAATAACATTGACTATCCCACGACTACTGTGCCAGCTCAACGGGTTGCATCAAGTGAACAGTCATTTTTTGAAGGTGATATATTTAACGTAAAAAATGGGTTTATGTAAGTGTATGCCCACACGTCAGATTTACTATTGTTTTGGACAAGGATTAACCCCATTTTAATAGGGCTCATCTGCTCTCCAGTGCCCGACACAGAATCCAGCCAGATTCCACGTCAAAGCAATGACGTCACTTTTGTCCCCCCACAGCACGAATTTCCAATGTACTGTGAGGCTGCGTTCCTACGGCACAGGACAAATACCGGCCGGTATTTGTCCTGTTTTGCGGCCGTCCCCACAAACCGTGACAAAGAGTTCAAGGGTCAGAGCGGTTTTGACAGCATGGGAGGGCCCATATTGGAGAGGTGATTTGCATGTTATGGCGTATCAGTGCATATACATGAATACATAGTGTACATCCATTTAACCAAGTAGCATAAATGTTGTACCGTGTTAGCCATAGAAAGTAGTGGAAGAGTGAAGTAATCAGGCGATACCTTTTTCAGGCTAACTGAGTATATTTGATGGTGAGCTTTCGAGAGTACTAGCTCCCTTCTTCAGACATGATCTTATACAATATTATTGTCCGGAGTGCCCTGAAGGCCCCAACTGAAAATGGCACCTCACCCTGCCTGCAAAACAGGTGCAAGACCTGCAGGCACATCCACACCGCTGACCGTGTACTGTCCCATCACTCGCTGACAGTGTCTTCCCACAGTCCCACAGGTGCACAGAATTAGGGGGGACATTTTCCTGCAGGTCTAGCAATGTGGTGTATCTGATTATGTGTATGCAATGTCCCATCACAGGCCTTTATGTGGGGGAAACGGGGCAGAGACTCAGCCAGCGCATGAATTCAAACAAATTCACTATTAATAACAGAACAGATCTCCCAGTGGCCGCACATTTCTCCGGAGATGACCATTCTATTGAAGAGTTGAAGATTATGGTTTTAATGGGACATTTTAAGACGCAGAGGGAGAGAAATAATGCAAAAATTTCAAACTCAGCAAAATGGGTTAAATATACATGCCAGCTTTATGCCAAACTATGTGTGAACTGTGAGAGCCACAAATTACACCTGATGGCTACGAGATAAGACGAAGAATTACTGACCCCTCCATCACACCTCAAGTTTCCAGATTGTTGATTTCTTGACCTGTTGTAAATGACTTCTCTGCTTATATTGCATTTTATTATTTTTAAGAATTCTAAGATCCTTTGAAGATCCAGGTCTGTAAATGGTCAGTTCTTGTATAACACCATGTCTGAAGAAGGGAGCTAGTACTCTCGAAAGCTCACCATCAAATATACTCAGTTAGCCTGAAAAAGGTATCGCCTGATTTCTTCATTCTTCCATTTAACCAAGGAAGACTGCCCAAATTTGCAGCTAAGGGTATTTTCACACACCATTTTTTGATGCTTTTTTTTGGGGAGATTAGGCACACAACGCCTCCCATTGACCTCAGACACCGGCGATATTACTGAAGCACTTTTGGCGTGTACTGACGTGTCAATTCTTTAAGGTGTTTTACGCATCGACAATACAATACAAAGTATAGTAGAAAACATGCCTCGGAAATACAGCGTTGTTTCCTCATTGGAATTCTGCACTTACAAGCACGGAATTTCCAACCAGGATGTGACGCGGATTCGGCGCTGAAAAGGTTGGCGCCAAAGCAGCCTCATAATCCACCGTGTGAACGTAGCCCAAGTCAGTTTTTAGTGGGAATCAGCAGTTCTGTAAAAGAATCAATCACAGGGAAAGGAAAATCTGGCAGCTCTATATAACAGTCAAGGTATTACAGAGACGGTTTGCACTTAGATCCTGAGGGGATCAGATACAGAGGATGACATAAGAAATGTTTACAGGGTTACGCTGACACAGAGCCTTAGTCAATGAAGTCCTCCACCATGAAAGCACCGGGGGCCGAGCCAGGCTACGACCAGACCAACGCACAAGAGCTCCAGTTTCACGTAAACCACTGTCCGCTCTTCCAGGGTTATTTTTAACAGAGACAAATTCAGCAGCAATTGTAGAGGGTTCATCTGGTCTCCATTTAGCTACAAGTAAAAGACCTCATTAGTGCTCTCTAATATATAGCATGACCACCGAACGTGACCATCAAAAGAAGAAGAACGGCCACCTGTGAATACCAATTTCCCCAATGGTGCCCTCTTTAAATGGATGCCCGCCTGGCACAGTGACTGACTCTGAGAATAACGTTACCACGGTCTTCAGGATCCTGGAGAAAGAAGTGACGACCTTTTACTGATTATCATAATGAATGTTATTATTTTAATCTACCTGACACACACTCCCAGATGACAAAGGCAAGAGGTCGTCTCATTGCAGGCAGAAAACACTGCAGTAATACTGCAGACAGGGCAGAAGGGGGGAAGCTCCTGCTGCAGCCAATGCACAGAACCATGAGGAGGATAACTAAAATTCTCGACATGGAGAGAAGATCTAGAGGTAAAGAATGGATATTTACAGTTTTTTGGGCATTTTTTATGCTTAGGGATTTCTGACAAACTTAGCGCTTGTTGACTACCTTCATCAGTACCATAGACTAAACCATAGAGCTAGCACTCTACCTTCACTCCATTCAAACACCTCCCTCCTAGGATTGTACAGTGCTTGGGATCCCAGGGTGCAAAAGCAACCAGACATTAAGACTATGGGCTACATGTCCCAATACACTAGCGCCTCTTTTTGGTCTATTTTGCGGCAAAAATACTCGATGCCATATTCTCGACATAAATGAACTGTAATATACCAAAACTAGGTGCATTATACTCCGGGCACAACACATTGTAATGTGCCTAAAAAGGTGTATTACATATAGCAGCAATGATATGCTGTGCGCCTCCTTAATGCAATGCGCCTATTGAGTCGCATTACATACACTACCGATGATATGCTATGCACCGCGATTGCGCAATGCGCCTTTTTAGGCACATTAAGTTTACTGTGCGAGGTATATCAGACGCCAGATATTTGAGAGGATCGTACTTTCAGGCACACTTTACACTGATTAAATGACTTAAAAACTGCCGCAACAACGCCAATTTTCGAACATGTCGCCCTATGTCTACATGGCAAAGTTAAAATGCCGTCGGAAAGCAGACAGTATTTTAACATTGCTGTACCGCAGCTTTTGGCAAGAATTTGCGGCAAAAACTGTGGTCACTTTTTGGATATTGGCCGGCCCAGTACATAGAACAGTAATAGAATCCGCAGTAATTAGGGTATGTTCACACGGCGTCTTGTGTCGGTGTGAACGGACTGAGACATGCATCTAACAATTAGCAGTGTGTTTAACACTGCCGGCAACGGGAAACACGCAGCGGTGTTCACATGAGCGATCGCCGCTGTGTGTTTGCATCGCGTCTGCCGAGTCCGCCTTTCGGATGCGCTCCCAGAATTGCATGCCATTTCTTGCATCCGAAAGGACCCGACAGACGCAATGCAAACACACAGTGGCGATCACCCATGTGAACGCCGCTGCGTGTTTCCAATTGCCGGCAGTGGTAAAAACACTGCTAACTGTTAGATGCATGTCCGAGTCTGTTCAGACGGACCCAGACACGCATCACAAAAGCGTATGTTCACACAGACACAAGACGCCGTGTCAACATACCCTTATAGAACATGTTCAATAAACCCGCGGTTTAGAAATCCGACAACAGAAAACCCAAGCTGTGTGGACTACAGCTCGGACTTTCTATTGCGGTCTATGGGGCCGTGGTTACAGACAGATTTTTCCGGATTCTAAATACTGAATCATCTTAAAAATCTGGCCAAAAACTAGTGCAGTGTAGACATGGCCTAATACTTGCCCTGTGGATAGTCAAAAGACTGCAGCACACTCAAGTAAAAAAAAAAAATTAAAAAAAATGCATTTTACATCTTCAAAAAGAATAGTGCAATCTTTCAGCTGCCGTCTAACCTGTGGATAGGTGATAACTGTCAACTGTGAAAATGCCCCATCAATAATCCAAAGTAAAGTATATCTAACCCATAATACAAATGGACAGCAAATCGGTGATACTATCAGGACTTGTCAAGGAATACATTTCCCCACCATGCAACCAGAGAGAGTAAGAGTTTTACAACTCTGATAATTTTACTGTGTCAGAAATGGTCGCTGCTAAATTTATCCCACTGTCTTACCAGAGAGAGAGAGAAAAAGACAAGTTTGAAGGTTCTTAGGACATGTCCCCACAGCAAGGGTTTTCGGCCGGTTTTTCAGACGGTTTTCGGTTTTTCAGACCGCCTGAAAAAACGGCCGAAAATGAGCACAATGGTGCTCTATGGAAAACCCGTGCAGCAGTCCCCACTGCACGGGTTTTCCGTCGGGCGGTTTTTCCGCCCGCGGTCCGGCCGCAAAACATTCAACATGCACATTCTTCCGTCCGGTTTTCGGATGGAATATGTGCTAATGAATGTGAAGGGGAAGGGCTTTTCTCCATTCATCGCGGAGAAAAGCCGCCCCCCCCCACCCCCCCCCAGCAGCCGTGGGGACGGGCGCAAAACAGGACAAATTTGTCCTATACCGTGTGAACGCGCCCTTAGTCATCCTGCAGAAGGACTATAAAAGTGAAAATATTTTTAGAACCCATCACTCCTCTTATCCATAGTCTTCTTTGGGTGTCAATATTTCACTAGAGTTTCCAGGGACACTTGTGGCGGGTACATGCGGTACCAAATATTCCTGATCATAAGGTCGCCAAGCAGTCCAGAACTTGCATGTTACCTCTCTATGGAATTATCTTACCACTGTGGGCAAGTGGGAGCAAACACACACCACCGCCTGCGGTATATTAACACACTATACATACTCTGTGTATTTTACATCATGTGGATGGCCAGGTGAACGTGTGTCACTTACCAGGGGAAGAGGTGGCACGAGGATGCAATATGGGAGGAAGGCAAGTTGGCAAAGGCAGGGTGCTAGGAAATCTTGGATCCTGGCATTTACGAGGATGCGCCATCCACTTGAACATTGTACACACCAAATGCTCCCTTAAATGGCTATGGTATTCCCTAATCGTTGTGCCCTCATTATATGTATGTACAATATATATATGTATATATTATATATATATATATATATTTATATATATATATATATATTTATATTATATATATATTTATATATATATATATATATATATATAAAATTTTATTTATTTATTTAATATTAACAGTTGGGAAAACCAGAAGTTTACATAGACTATATAAAATACATATATGCATGTGTTTCTCACTATCTGACAAGTAATCAGAATAAACCTTCCACGTTTTAGTCCAATTAGGAATCAAAAAATTTTTTTCTATTTGCCAAGTGCCAGAATTAATGAGAGAGAGAATATAAGGGCAAATTTTTTTTTTTACTTTCTGCAAAGTCAAAAGTTTTACATACATTTCATTAGTATTTGGAAGCAAATTTCCCATAAAAATGTAGGACTTGGGTCAACATTTTGCATTTTCCTTCCAAAGCTTCTCACAATAGTTGGGTGGAATTCTGGTCCATTCCTCCTGACAGAACTGGTGTAACAATGGTCATTATATCATACATGCCAACTTTTGAAAGTAAAAAAGCAGGAGATTTGAAGGCGGCGTGCTTAGCACACCGCACCCAAAATTTGCATCTCCACGCCCATCTTGCATGTAAGCCACGCCCCCTTCAAAAAAGCCACACCCTACTCCACATAACTGTGTAATGGCTCTGGAAGAACGCTAAATTAGGGTTTTGGTGTCACCCAGCTTTCTTGGACGTTGGATTGTCTATTCAGCATCCAGGAGAGCTGGGAGATACTGCCAAACAGTGCCCCAATAGGTAGGTATCTCGGTGGCCTATTTGAACCCTGTAACCAGGTAGTGCCCCCAATAGCTAGGCGGATGGCCCCTTTGCATCCAGGCGGATGGCCCCTTTGCATCCAGGCGGATGGCCCCTTTGCATCCAGGCGGATGGCCCCTTTGCATCCAGGCGGATGGCCCCTTTGCATCCAGGCGGATGGCCCCTTTGCATCCAGGCGGATGGCCCCTTTGCATCCAGGCGGATGGGCCCCTTTGCATCCAGGCGGATGGCCCCTTTGCATCCAGGCGGATGGCCCTTTGCATCCAGGCGGATGGCCCCTTTGCATCCAGGCGGATGGCCCCTTTGCATCCAGGCCGATGGCCCCTTTGCAGCCAGGCGGATGGCCCCGTGGCAGCCAGGCGGATGGCCCCTTGCATCCAGGCGGATGGCCCCTTTGCATCCAGGCGGATGGCCCCTTTGCATCCAGGCGGATGGCCCCTTTGCATCCAGGCGGATGGCCCCTTTGCAGCCAGGCAGATGGCCCCTTTGCAGCCAGGCAGATGGCCCCTTTGCAGCCAGGCAGGTGGCCCCTTTGCAGCCAGGCAGATGGCCCCTTTGCAGCCAGGCAGATGGCCCCTTTGCAGCCAGGCAGATGGCCCCTTTGCAGCCAGGCAGATGGCCCCTTTGCAGCCAGGCAGATGGCCCCTTTGCAGCCAGGCAGATGGCCCCTTTGCAGCCAGGCAGATGGCCCCCATGAGCCAGGCAGATGGCTCCCATGAGCCAGGCAGATGGCCCCCATGAGCCAGGCAGATGGCCCCGATGAGCCAGGCAGATGGCCCCCATGAGCCAGGCAGATGGCCCCCATGAGCCAGGCAGATGGCCCCTTTGCATCCAGGCAGATGGCCCCTTTGCATCCAGGCAGATGGCCCCATTGCATCCAGGCAGATGGCCCCTTTGCATCCAGGCAGATGGCCCCTTTGCATCCAGGCAGATGGCCCCTTTGCATCCAGGCAGATGGCCCCTTTGCATCCAGGCAGATGGCCCCTTTGCATCCAGGCAGATGGCCCCTTTGCATCCAGGAAGATGGCCCCTTTGCATCCAGGCAGATGGCCCCCATGAGCCAGGCAGATGGCCCCCATGAGCCAGGCAGATGGCCCCCATGAGCCAGGCAGATGGCCCCATGAGCCAGGCAGATGGCCCCATGAGCCAGGCAGATGGCCCTTTGCATCCAGGCAGATGGCCCCTTTGCATCCAGGCAGATGGCCCCTTTGCATCCAGGCAGATGGCCCCTTTGCATCCAGGAAGATGGCCCTTTGCATCCAGGCAGATGGCCACTTTGCATCCAGGCAGTTGGCCCCTTTGCATCCAGGCAGATGGCCCCTTTGCATCCAGGCAGATGGCCCCTTTGCATCCAGGCAGATGGCCCCTTTGCATCCAGGCAGACGGCCCCCTTTTATCCAGGCAGACGGCCCCCATGCGCCAGGCAGACGGCCCCCATGCGCCAGGCAGACGGCCCCCATGCGCCAGGCAGTGCCCCTATAGCTAGTAACAAGAAAATAATAAAACCTACTTCACACTCCTCCCCTCACCGGCACTCAGTCACTGCACACACACCCCCCCCCGGCAATCAACCCCACCCCCCCCACCCACCCCCCTCTTCAAACTGGGGGAAAGGGAGGAGCTTGCGGGCCCGCTAACCCCCCCCCCCCCCCCCGCAATGTTTTCCCGCGTTCCAGAGAAGATTGCCGGCGGCGGGCAGGAAGAGGTTTTAGGGGCAGCGTCAGAGCGCGTGATGCCTCTGTGAAAGATAACCTCCTCCCCTTCTAAAGAGGGGGGGTTATGACCCTAGCGGGGGGGGGGACCGGCCCCCATTAGGGGGAGTGACCCGCCAAAAAGGGGGGTTGGAACTATGAATTAATTTCCCAGTTCATTTGTTTGTCAGCCCACAGGAATGTCCCAAAAAATGTAGGTTTTGTTCCTGTGACTCAAACTTTTATTGGTTTTTATTGTTTTTTTTTGGAGTAATTTCCCTGGCAGAGGGGCCCTTTTCAGCCCTTTACTCTTTTCCCTGGGAAATGACAAAATCTTCCCAGCTTCTCCCAGCATCTTCCAAGGCTTTTTTGCTTTTGTTCTTGGGTTGAATGCGATGTGGGAAAAAATATGCCACCTTGACACCAGAACCAATCCCCTTTCCCTGAGGGGTAGATGGCTGGACATTCCCATTTGTTTGTACTTGAAAAATTTTGACAGATGAAAGAGGGACCTTCGGTATCTGGAAATTTCCCCAAAATGATCCGACTTGTGCAAATCCACAATTCCTTCCTGATATTGGGCAAATTTTTTTAAATTTCCCATGATGTTACACACACAGGCAGTATGTTTCTGGGGGGCTTTAAAATACATCCACGGTGTTCTCTACTCGTTTGCCAAAAAACCAGAAGTTTTTAAAAACATACCCATCATATGGGGGTTAAATTTTTTAAATGATAGAAAAACCCTTTTTGTAAACTTCAATTAAAAAAAGAAAAAAATACCTTAAAATTTGCTCTCTCATTATTCGGATTGGAAAAAATAAATAATTTTGGTTCCCAATTTACCCAAAATGGGGGAGGGTTTTTTCTGATTTTTCAGATAGTGAAAAATAGCATAGTAATACCCCAAAAACCCCGTCTGCAAATGGACTTTAAAAGGGGTTTTGCCAGGGTCCTTATCTGAAGAACAAATGTAAACGCCCCCGGAGTGAGAGAGAGAGAGGGCACAGCCAGAGCACGAGGTGCAAAGGGATGTGTTAAATGTTCACTCAAAAAATAAACTAAACAGTGGATTCTGTATACAAAAGACAACACCTTTTCCCCACAGTTGAAAGCTTTTTATGTTCCCTGTATCAGATAAAACAGGGGTCTACTCAGATAAACACAGCAAACTAGTGGATTCGTATCAAAAAAAAAATTTCTACCCCGGGGCCTTGAAAGCTTCTTCAGCTCCCTTTCTAATAAAAAAGTGTTCTGCGCAAGCCTGGCAGCCTTGTCAGGGGTATTAAAAAGTTTTAATAAATAAACGCAGGGAAGGCACCTGTAGCTCTCTCAGGGGTGCAATTTTTGTAATACATATATTTAGAAAAAATGATTAAAAAACCCCTTTTGGGGATCCCCGTCAACTTCATCGTGCAAAACCCCTCTAACTGTTTGGCTTCAAACCCTTTCACTTTTCAGGGTCCTGTGGGTACATGTGAACTGAGGGTAATACATCCAAAAGAGTGCGCGTGGAGCCCCTTAGCTCTTTTCCCCTAATCCTTTGCTTTTTGCAAAAAAAATAGTGAGGTTTGAAAGGCAAGTAAATCCTCACACGACCAATTTATTGGTGGTTTGCCCAAGGAGAGCTTTTTCCTCCTTCTAGTTGACAATTTATGCATACAACTCCAAGAGGAAAAACAGACAAATGGCACAATCAATTGTTCCCAAAAAAAAACAATAATGAAATAGAAAGATGCTCCAAAATATTCACCAAAATAAAAATGACAGGGGAGCCGACGGGTCCTCTTTACCAGACAATGTAGTGGTGCAGATACTATGGCCAGAATTTAGTTTAAGAGATCTGGGGGCAGAACAAAAAAAACAAAAACACATGGGAATGAAAAATTAATAAAAAAGGGGGATAATTTGGTGGACATCCGCAGGGGTCGGTGTAAACCAAGGGCAGAAAGCCGCCTCTTCAGGGGGGAAACGCTAGGAATCTAGCGTCCTGAAAAATCGGGGATGACGAAGAGCTCTGAACCCCCAATCATTGGCCTCGGACACAACAACGTCCAACCTCAGGTTTCTTCTAGAAAAGCTATGGTCAAAAAAGTACATTTCAGACATTACATATAGAAAGAGGCACTCCATGATAATGGAAAGCAATGGCTCAGGGCAGCAAAAAGGATAAAGAACGCTGCATTAAAGGGGTTTTGCCAGGACGTGCCTTATCTGCTAAGAAGCAAACGTAAACAAGACACGGAGCTGAGAGATAGAGAGAGACACAGCCAGAGCACAGAGCCTGCATAAGGGATCATGTGAAATGTTCACTCAAATAATCAAACCACAACTATTGGATTTATAAAAAAAAGACAACACCTTTTCTCCACAGCAGCTTGAAACTTCAGTTCCCTGTCATCAGATAAAGCAGGGATTACTCAGGTAATACACTACAACAGGGATTCTGTAACAAAACGAAACAGTTTTTCCCCACAGACTTGAAAGCCCCTTTTCATATTTCGTCACAGAAAAAGCAGGGATCCCGATAATCACACTACAACTATTTGGATTCTTAACAAAACAAAACATATTTCTCCCGTGCCTTGAAAGCTTCTTCACCCCCCTTCATAAATAAGAATGTTCTCTGTGAAACCCCCGGCCCACTCTTGTCGGGGCGTATCAATAGAATTTTTTAAAAACAAAGGGGCGGGTTGGGGCACCCTGTAGCTTTCCCAGACGCACATTTTTTAATACAAAAATTTAGAAAGTGTTTAAAATACCCATTTTGCAGGATCCCCGCAACATTAATCGTGGAAAAAACCCCTTTAACAAAACTATAGTCAGTATAAATGTAGGGTCCATTATGCAGACCCCAACAAGCGTTTTGGACATCAACTGGTTAGAAATATAGGGAAAATCTCTATGCAAGACTAAAGAACATGCAGGACACCTGGACTAGTTATACATTAGGTTGGACAAAGCTAAAGGAACCTGCTACACAAATCCAGGGGCCATGTTTATCGGGGGTTTATCTGAAACTAGGATGTTATGGATGGAGAAGGAGCCCCTTTATATATAGGGGTTTTTATGATGAGGGAGAGAGGAGCTCTGGATATAAGGGTTTAAAAATAGGGAAAGAAGCTGAGTCTGTGATTATAGGGTTAATAAACAGAGAGAAGCTGAGCTCTTGATAATAGGGTTATATGATAGAGGAGAGGACCCACCAATATAGGGTTTTTAAAGATAGAGGGAGAGAAACGACTCTGTGATATAAGGGTTAATGATAGAGGAGAGAACTGAGCCTGTGTATTAGGGTTAATAGGAGGGAAAAAGTGAGCCGTGATGTATAGGGTTTTAAAGATAGAGGGAGAGAAGTGAGCTCTGTGAATTTTAAAGGGATATAAGAGGGAGAGAAGCGAGCTCTTTTAAAAAATAGGTTATTGATGGAGGAAGAAAACGACTTGTTAAAATAGGGTTATATGAAAAGGAAGGGACTGAGCTCGTGGGAATATAGGTTATATATAGAGGAGAGAAGCTGACTCTGTATATATAGGGTTATATGATAGAGAGAGAGAAGCTGAGCTTGGATATATGGGGTTTATATAGGAGGAGGAAGCTGAGCCTGTATATATGGGGTTTATAGATAGAGGGAGAGAAGTGAGCTCTGTGATATAAGGGTTAAAAAAGGAGGGGGGAAAAGCGAGTGTGTATATGGGGTTATTGATAGGGGAGGGGAAAGCTGAGCTCTTTTAAAAATATGGGTTTATGAGGAGGAGAGGTTTTACTCTGATAAATGGGGTTATATGATAAGGGGAGGAGCTAAACTGGGGGATAATAGGGTTATATGAAGAAAGAAAAGCTGAGCTGTGTTATATAGGGTTATGATAGAGGGGGAGCTGAGTCTGGATATAAAGGGTTATATGATAGAGGAAGGAGCTGGCTGTGTGATATATAGGGTAATGATAGAGGAAGGAGCTGAGCTGGTGAAAAAGGGGTTATCGAAAGGAGAAAGGGAGCTCTGTGTTTACTGGGTTATATTATTTGGAGCAGGATTTCTGAGTAAAGTCATTCAGAGGCTGTATCGGTAATGTTCTGATTACTGGGAGCAGGAAATAAACAGATAAAAAAAGGTAACTTATTATAATATATATCAAGCGCAACAAAAAAGGGGAAATGATGCAGAGTAGGAGGACTTCTTAAAAAAAAACCCAAACAGTCGTGAACCCAAAAAAATTGTTGCGGGTTGGGTGACAAATTTTTTGCTTAAAAGCAATAAAATGAAAATTAATTATTAAAAAATCAAAAAAAGTGTTTTTTCTGGATTTTAGATTCTGTCTCCACAGTTGAAGTGCACCAACAAAAAAATTACAGACCTCTCCATCCCGTTTTAGGTGGGAAAACTGCAAAATCCCCAGTGTGCCCAAATACAAAATTTAGTGTAGTATATACCATGAGTCCATACAGCCTGTATGCGGCGACTTGACTGGACACAGTGTGTACATAGATATCAGTATATACCAAGAGTCCATACAGCCTGTATATGGCAGCTTGTAGGACCTGTGGACCTGATATCAGTAATACATATTTATACCCCATTTCGCAGCTTGTAGGGGCACAGTGTGTACATAGATTCGTAATACATGATCAACCCCTGTAGGCAGTTGTAGGGGCACAGTGTGTACATAGATGTCAGTATATACCATGAGTCTATACGTCCTGTATATGGCAGCCTGTAGGGGCACAGTGTACATAGATCTCAGTATATACCATGAGTCTGCCCCCGGATCACACACAGACTGAATTCTAGCATATAGCACACACCATATCCTACAGATCAGTACAGAAGCCCATTGTACAGGCCCAGTCTGTGCTGCTACTTTGAACTTTTCTTCTATTTGCTGTCAAGCGAGTTCAGCAAAAAGTTTTTTTAAAAAAAAGGAACAGCAAAAATGCCCCCCCCCCCCCTCGACCATGGAAGAGCGCCTTAGTTATGCAATCCTAAACATGGGGCGAATAGCAGGATATTAATGTACAGCATAATGTAAAGTGAAGTCTACAAAGCTTACAGAAGTAGTGACACAGGAGGCATCTATCACACGCTCTCCCACAGCTCGGTCACCAGATCAGATGAGGTCCGGGATTAGATGATCCCTTCCGCTAATCAGCAAAGATGCAGGCATTGCTTGATCAAAAGACCAGGGGTTGGGGGGGGGGGGGGGGGTTCATTAAAGGGGATGACTAAATCTTTTAAAACCCTAAACTTAAAGGGTTTTGCCACGAAGTAAAAAATTACGGGGAATTTTTTAAATTGAATAAAAACATTTTTACCATTCTTATTATAAAAATTTTGGTCATTTTTTTTTGCTGCCTTTAGTGATCCTTGTTTACAGCTGTCTCCAGGGGATACGACCAGGACAAGACTCCTTAGTCCGGGCAACAGCCCGACATCATTCTCCCCCCAGGGGACTACTGATGTTCAAACCCTGGGGCTGTTATTCTACTCCCATCCTCTGTGCTCTTTAGTAATTAGTCAAACAGTGCAAATAAATAAAAAAGAAACCTCAATGAGGTTTGTGCAGGTATTTGAACCTAGGACACTTGTACCTGGAGGCAAAAACTTTACCTCTCAGCTACTCACAATGCTGTACCTAAACAGACCTTTGACTACAGAAAGGAAAGGCCTGGTGATGTCATCCTGCTGGGTCACAGGATATGCAATTCAAAGAAATCACACACGCCCCCTTCTGAGCACACAGAGCTGAAGAGCTGGATGCAGGAGGTATGAAATGAGATTGTGGCAAAACCCCTTTAATCAAAACATGAAGCACTTTTTAGTCCAAGGAGTGTGGGGAAAGCAAACAATATAACATACAAAAGAAAACTAAATATCTGAATACAAAAAAGAGGGCATCGAATAAATCTGAATATTGGTGCTTTATCCTGGTATCTAAACCCGCTGGGACTCCTGTGCCCACATCAAAGATCCATTTTGATTCCCAGTTAATTCACTTTTTATGAAGATTGCCTCCTCTTACTGATCGGAAAATTCTCTCTACAACAAAAAATGAAAAACCGCCTGCCTGCGTCTCCTGAAAATGGCGTGACGCAGGGGAAGACCTGCACCTAGCAGCCTGATGACTTATCACTAGGATAGGCCAGCAAGGTCTATGGTGGGGACACCCAGCTCACGTATAAAGCCCTCAGCTCCTTGGTAACACATCGCAGGGGGTGTGAATGGGGTAAAAAAAGGGAACCCCCTCCCTCTAAAACCACTTGGATACAATGGTCACTAGTCACTGAGGCATATAAGGCTATGTCTACACCAGGGCTGTGGAGTCGGTGCCCATTTTGCAGGAGTCGTTATAAAATGGACCAACTACGACTCCCAAAATATAGAATAAGTTGGTCCAGTTAGTTCAATGCGGTGCCAAGAGCAAGAGGAATTGGGTCCGGCCAGTGCTACTGCTCCCATATCTTCAGTCTCATCACATGAGGAGTTTAAGTTTGAAAAGTATTTGGATGACGTGGAGCAGGCAAAGTGTTTCCCGCAGGGGAAAAGATTCTGCCCCCATAGGAAACAGACTGACCGGATTTGAGCAAAATTTTTCACTTGCTTTCAAAGAAGTAGAAGAGTTTAGCCATTCAGATATTTGTGTTCTAAAGTCGTATCCAATAAATATATTTTACACCGACAAGCAAAAGGGTAACAATGTTTTGACCGTTTGACTTTCGGGCTCCATATCTCTCCATCCACTACAGCTTTGAACGTGAGACTACCATCATCTTGGCTATCTCATACATAACTTTGACCTGCAACTATTTAGCATATGCTTAGTTATGTAGATTCTTGTTATGTAACTGAATTGTTACTATTTTGCTCCTGAGGTTGGGACAATCTTTTTCTTTTTGTATACTACAAATTACAACCTGTTCTCAGATTCTCTAATAGCTCAGTGTGTTATTAGGCTGATTCCCAAGAAAAATGTCACTGGTTCGAGCAGCCAGGAAGGAGATTTCCCAAGAAAAGAGGAACAGTATCATCCAGCTCATCGACAGCGTCTCTGGGCCAAAAACTGCATCATGTGAGGCCCTGACAGCTGGAAGAATATGAAATGAAGTCCATTAATTCTAAAGCCAAGAGGTGACGTCCAGGAGAAATATCAGTCAACAAGTCGGCTCATCACAGGGTCTAATCAGTTCTAACACAACAGACCTGGCAGTGGAGGCGCTCGTATGCTTCGTAATAGTGAGATCACAGACGTCCATACAACATGCATCACACAGATCTGGAATGATGGCCCGAAAAAAGGGGAAGAAGTCACAACTTCAGTCTCGTTATAAGAAGCGTGGGATCGAGTTTGAAAACAAGTACGGAAATTGGAAGATTGGAAATGGAGGATTTGGAGCGAAGAGACGAAAGTCAATTGACCGGGCTCTGATGGGGGCAAATGGGTTTAGAAGAATCAAGGGAAAGGGGGGCTAATGGATCGAGAAGCGCGATGGAGGAAGCCTGATGATATGGGGATGTTTCACAGCCAAAGATGTTGGATACTTGACCAAGATCGATGTCGATCTCAATGCTGAGCCATTTGGGAGTATTCTACAAGATGTTACTTCATACACTCGAGTATTATTGGTATGAAAAGGATGTCATAGTGTTCCAGCAGGACAACGACCTGAAGAATACATCAAGGTTGGAGAAGGAATGGTTCAATGACAATGAAGTAGAGTTGCTGTATTGGCCTCCAAACTCCCCAGACCTCAACCCAATCCAACACTTGTGGGTAGAGGTGAAGAAAAAGCTGTATTGGTATCCAGGTCCAGTCTGCACCAACATTGGGAACATGTAGAAGAGACTTGGGATCAGATTATGGTCAAGACCTGCTTGAATCTGATCCTGAGCCCAGAAGGAGTCAGGCAGTATTGAAAGTCAAATGGTGGATTTACCAAATACTAACAAAATAATAAAAATTAACATTTCTCTTTTTAGGTGCAAAACAGTAACAATGCAGTTACAGGAAATAATCTGCAGAACTAAGCAGATGCTAAATACTTGCAAGTCAAATTTATGTATAATATAAGTAAGATGATTGTCTATAAAATGATGGTAACCTCATGTTCAAGGCTGTAGTGGATGGTGAGATATGGAGCCTGAAAGTCAAAAGATCCAATCATTGTTACCCTTTTGCTTGTCAGTGTCTGTTCTACCTAATTAGCTTGATTATTGTATCGTAAGGTGATAAAAAGCCAGATTTCACCATTTTACTACAGTAAAGTTATCACTTAAACATGCGCCGTGTGTGAAGGAGTGGGAGTTAGGGAACTTGAGGAGTCAGAGCTTTGGATTACCGACTCCACAGCCCTGGTCTACACAGCACAAAAAACGTATTGTGGTCCTTAAAGGGGTTTTGCCACACTCTCGTTTCATACCTCCTGTATCCAGCTCTTCAGCTCTGTGTGCTCAGAAGGGGGGCGTGTGTGATTTTGTTTGATTGGATATCATGTGACCCAGCAGGATGACATCACCAGGCCTTTCCTCTCTCTAGTCAAAGAAAGGTCTGTTTATGTAAAGTATTGTGAGTAGCTGAGGGTTAAAGTTTTTACCTCACAGCACAACGGTCCTTGGTTCAAATCCCTGCAGGAACCAAACCTGCTTTTCTTTTTTTTTTTCTCTTTATCAATGCACAGACCTCACTGTTTCTTTTTTATTTATTTGCACTGTTTGACTAATTACTAAGGAGGACAGAGTACAGGAGTAGAGTGACAGCACCTGGGGTTTGAACTCTCAGTAGCTGCCTGAGAGGAGAGGTGATGTCTGAGCATGTCCGACCAGGACTGAGGAGCTCTCAGCCCTGGTCGTATCCCTGGAGAAGATGACTCTGTAAACAATGATCACTAAAGGAGCAGCTTAAAACATAACGGTAGCAGAATTTTTAAAATATGAAAGGTAGAAAAATGTTGTATTTCTTGCAAGCTTCCCACCTCAATTTTACTTCGTGGCAAAACCCCTTTAAGGAGTTAAAATGGAACCTGTCACTAATGCTACGGCCAAATTTTACTTCTATTATGCAAAAATCAAAACACCTGTGACAAGACGAGGGCACAACTCCAAAAATGACCAATAATGAACGAGGGGGTGAGATATCTGCCACCAGGGGGAACAGTGCAGGTACAGCCGGATGTAATCACATAGGAGACGCCATCGGCCGATAATCAAGCGTCTGCGTCTCGCCGGACATGGCTATTACACAGGACGACGATCAGGAAGAAATGTACCTCATTCAGCCGATAACCGCCCCCATAGAGGAGACACATAAACCCGCTACCCTGCGTACAGGCACAGTCTGCTGCCGCTGGGTGGCTTTAGGGGATGGTGCTAGGATCTCATGCTCCATGTTCAGATTAGTAGAAGGGTAAGAGTGCGGCTTTCTGGCACATGCCCAGTGTGCCCCATGGTATTGGGACACGTACAGCAAACGGTCTCCAGACAACACCCCAAAACTCTTCTGAAAGTGAAACCTTTATATTGAAAGAGAATGATTGGTGAAAAGTAAAAAATCGGAGTAGACCGTTTCCCTGAGCCGGCACTGACTGCCAGCGCTAAGGGTCTGACACTCACCCGCCATACCCTCCCCGATGCCACTGTAGGATCTAGAACTGACAACCGTCGGGGAACCACTTGTTACTGCCATAGGATGTAACGACAAAGTAAGAAAAAGTGCCATGTATCCGATGCACGGTGCCAATGTACCAGTAACACCTACCTACAAGAACAGCCACAGCTGGTAAGACAGGCGGGTCACGAGATACAAGGGTAAGGGTATGTTCACACGGCTTAAATTGCCGCGTGCATTTATTGCGCTTTATACGTGGCGAAATGCGCACCGCAATCATGGTAGTTCATAGAGAGCGATGGATTACGCGTTGTCTCCCATGTCAGTTGCTAGCGGCGATTACGTGCACGTCTATGGGGCCGGCGCACAGCCCAGCCCCCCGTGCTCTAGAATTAGCCCCCAAAAATAACCCGGTGAATATAGCTTACCCACGGGTCACAATCACCTCTTTCAGTCCAGCGACACAAGGGGGGG
Organism: Phyllomedusa bahiana; assembly: GCA_025379985.1. Lineage (NCBI taxonomy): Eukaryota > Metazoa > Chordata > Amphibia > Anura > Hylidae > Phyllomedusa > Phyllomedusa bahiana. Next base: position 173,730 of record JAODAL010000789.1, on the reverse strand, counting down.
GCGCCATTTGGGTTTCCCAAATGAATGTTTCTTACGGGCAGTTTCCTGCCAGACGATCGGCAACTATCTGTAAAGCAAAGACCTGGCCAGAAACCGAGCAGCTGAGCGCCTCCTGCTGGGTGCGCCACTTACTTTTAGGAGCATACAGGGCGCGTTACTTTTTTGAGGAAAAACATCATACAGCACTATGGCCTTATTACTCGCAGGAGGGCACCGCGGGGGTGCCACTAATACCCGCAGGAGGGCACCGCGGGGGGTGCGCCACTAATACCCGCAGGAGGGCACCGCGGGGGGTGCGCCACCAATACCCGCAGGAGGGCACCGCGGGGGGTGCGCCACCAATACCCGCAGGAGGGCACCGCGGGGGGTGTGCCACTAATACTCGCAGGAGGGCACCTCGGGGGTGTGCCACTAATACCCGCAGGGGGCCCCGGGGGGGGTGGGCCACAAATACCCGCAGGGGGGCACCGGGGGGTGGCCCTAATACCCGCAGGGGGGCCCCCCGGGGGTGTCCCCTAATAACCCGGGGAGGGAAACCCGGGGGTGTGCCACTTAATACCCCAGGGGGCCCCGGGGGGGTTTTGTCCACAAATACCGCAGGGGGGCCCCGGGGGGGGTGTGCCACTAATCCCCGCAGGAGGGCACCGCGGGGTGTCCCCCAAAATCCCCAAAGGGGGGGGAGGGGGGTCATGGGGCGGTCCATTTAATACTAGGGGGGGTGGATCCGGGGGTGTTCCCTAATATCGCGGGGAAAGGGGGTCAAAAGGTGGTCTTCCCAGGAGGGTGGCGGGATTCGGTTAGTAAAACCACGTGCTCTGCCAGGAGTGGTGGGCGGGCACTTTCGGATCAGTTTTTTTTCCGGGGACCCAGCTGTCGTCGCAGGAGAGGAGGGGGCACTATCGGTAGTACCGGAGCCAGCTGTGCGTCTGCCAGGAGAGGATGGCGGCACTATCGGATCAGTACCGGAGCCAGCTGTGCGTCTGCCAGGAGAGGATGGCGGCACTATCGGTCCAGTACGGGCCAGGGGGTTTTGCGGAGTATGGCGGCAAATATCGGCGTCCGGGCCGTGTGGTTGCAGGAGAGGGATTGGCGGGACTATATCATACCGGAAAACCGCGTGCTTGCCGGAGAGGGGGCCAAATCGGTTCAGTACGGGGGCCTGGCGCGCCAGGAGAAAAAGGGGGCTATCCAAAAACAGTACGGAGCCATTGCTTCCCCCCAAAGGTTCCCTTTGGTCATACCGGAAGCGGCCCTCAGGGAGAGGGGGGACAAATCTGCGGCAAACATTCTTTTTGGGGGGGAGTGCACGGCACAAATTAAAAAGGCCGCCCGGCCTGGTGTTGGGACATTTGAATTTGAAAATTTGGGGACGGGGTTTCGGTGCATTCACTCACTACTTCCCCCAAACACACTGAAAAAACTCCCCCACCTCCCCGAGAAAAAAAACCGATTCGGATTACAGGTGACAGCAAAAGGGACCCCCTCAGGGACCCACAAGGGACCCAAATCGGGCCCCCACAAGGGGGCAAAAAGACTAACAAAAACGCGCAAATAAAAGACAAAGGCCGCACCCCCCCAAAAGTTTAAAAGTGGGGGCAATTTCCCAAGTGAAGCGCAAAAAAACCAAAGAAAAACGACCTCACAGGGCAGTCCGCCTCCCCCCTAAACCCTTCCCCCCAGTGGACAGTCCCCCCTCCCCCCGGGGACCCTCCCCCTCAGTGTGGGCATGCTCCACCCGGACTCCCCTCCCCTTGACAGTCCCCTCTCGACCCACCCCTCGGTTGACAGTCCGCTCTCGCCCCTCCCCTCATTGACAGTGCCTGCACCCAGTCGCTCCGCACAGGCCTTCGACATCACCGCCTGCACATCGACGTCCCCTCCCACAGGGGCCGCACACCGGCCGTCCGCACTTCCCCCCGGGGCAGTCCGCCCCCCACAGTCCGGCCCCAAATCCCCAGAAAGTCCGCACTCCGCCGGGATCCCTTCGCCCACCCCCAAAAGTCCGCACTCACGGACAGTATCCGCACCCTCCCCCGGGGCCGCACTCACAGACAGGTCCGCACCCCCCCCAGGGGACAGTCCGCAATCACAGGGCCGTCCCCCTCCGCACCCCCCCAGGGGACAGTCCGCACCCCCAGGACAGTCCCACCCCACCCAAATTTGGGCAGTCCGCCTCACAGGACAGTCGCACTCACATTACATCGCACTCACAGGAACAGTCCGCCCTCACAGTGACCCCTCCGCACCCTCCCCCCAAAAGTGCCCCTCCTCCCATACAGTGACCCCAAATCCGCACTCAATTGACCCCTCCCCACTCACAGGAAGTCCGCATCACATGACAGTCCACTCAGGCATCCCACTCACGTGACAGCCGCCCCATACATCCCCTCACAGGACATCCCCCTCACAGTCCACACTGGCACAGTCCGCACTCTCGCACCCTCCCCTCATTTGACAGCCGGTCCTCGTGTAACCCGCGCCCGTGCAGGAAATACCGGCGCTCCAGCTGACAGTCCCTACTCCCCAGCCCCGAGCTCCTTACCTCAGGGGGACGCCCTGTCCCTGTTCCCCCGGGGGGGGGACGAGCGGGGTTTTCCCTTTCTGTTCGTCCTTTCCCCCTGCTGCCATTTAAACCCGGGGTTTTGCCTGCATTAGCTTGTAGGCTTAGAGGGCCCGCTTTGCCTGTCCCCCTTTGCTGGAGCTCTCCCGCCCCCTCAGCGCCACCTGCCTGGGGTAACGCGCCTCCCTCCTCAGACCCGCCCCATCCCTCGGCGTGGCCCCGGTGCGCACGCATTCTGCTCAACGCGCTGGGCTCTGGCGCTATCCTCCGCAGACGCGTAGTATACACATTCTAGCAACACCTACTGTAATACCCTCAGAGTAGTTCTGTTTACTGCGCCCAGAATAAGAGGGAAGGGGAAAGGGGTCCTTTGTAGCGGGCCCCGGGCCCTTTTTAAGAAGACAAAAAATAAATTTTTAGAGGCAATAATCCCACAAAATGGGCCCCTCCATGGGCCTTGCACTTGAAACTTGGCGCTCTAGCGTTACGAAATGTTCTACGTCACGAGTAGCCTCTTCCCCTTTAAATCTCGGATGCGCATTTATAAACTTTATTGATCATTACCTTCAAAACAGTGGACAACATAGCTTTTCCACGCAGATAGTTACAACCGCTCTCACGCATTGGTTCCGCGCACGGTGTGACGCGCAGGGAGAGGTTTGCGAACTGTAAGGAAAAGTGAGCTCACGTGACGAGCGATAGCCAATCAATGACTAAGAGTCGCGTTGTCCCCTCTGCCAGTAACTGCTGACAGCTCTGCTGGGACTGTTCCTATTGGAGGGTGGTTCCCGGAGTAGCCAATCAGCGCTCAGGATGAAGGAGGTGGGCTAGGTTGAGTGACCGTGAACTTTTCAGCTACGTGATGGAGCAGCTGTTTTGTTTGGCTGAATGTGCACGGCGTCTGTATGTGGCTCTGCAGCTGTTGCAGGACTACAACTCCCAGCATTCCTACTACGCCTGAGTATTGCTATGACTAAGGAGACACATGTGTCTGATACGCGTCAGTGTGTTTTTACTTTGAGAACTTTTTTGTCTTATCTGAGCTTACCTTTCGTCCACTGGATGTTACTTTTTAACTGAATATAATAAATTTTATTTTTTACATTTGATCCTGCAGAGGTTAAGTAGGTCATCGTTCCACTTGAATTTCACTACACTGGAGAGTCACAGAAAGTGTAACAATTCGCGTTATTGGTCTTTGAGCGCCATTAATTCCAGAGCGCTGTATCACCAAAGGGGTTCAAATCCATGAGAGTATGTACAGACGGTGTATAGCGGCGCGTACCTATAAGCCTGCTGTTGAAAGTACGCACTTGCCCGCGTGTACTTTCAACAGCGTTACGGCCCATTCTCCTATTACATTCATTTAAATGAGTGCTATGATTTTACCGTATTCATGAGCCAGACTTTGGGCGCACTGCAGCTTAAAGGGTTTTTTTCCATGAAGTAAAATTAACGTGGGAAGTTTGTAAATTGAATAATAAACATTTTCACCATTCATCACTATTAAAAATTCTGCACCGTTTTTGTTTTAGCTTCTCCTTTAAGGATCCATTGTTTACAGCTCATCTCCAGGGGATACGACCAGGGCTGAAAGCTTCTCAGTCCTGGTCGCACATGCTCAGATATAACCTCTCCTCTCAGGCAGCTACTGAGTGTTTAAACCCCAGGTGCTGTCATTCTACTCCCTTCCTCTGTTCTTAGTAATTAGTGCAAATAAATAAAAAAAAAAGAAACCTCAATCAGGTCTGTGCATTGATAAAGAGAAATAAAATCCACAGGTTTGGTTCCTGCAGGGATTTGAACCGAGGACCCTTGTGCCTGGAGGCAAAAGTTTTACCTCTGAGCTACAATGTAGCTACTTACAGTTCTATACATAAACAGACCTTTCTTTGACTAGAGAGAGGAAAGGCCTGGTGATGTCATCCTGCTGGGTCACATGATATGCAATTAAAACAAATCACACACGCCCCTTTCTGAGCACACAGAGCTGAAGAGCTGGATGCAGGAGTTATGAAATGAGATCGTGGCAAAACCTTTTTAATTACATGCCGAAGTACGCCCTGCAACTACATTGTGTGACCATACCCTAACATGAGATCAGGACAAATAGACTATTTAAGCATTAAATAACAAACGGACAGGAGAAAGAGGGCCCCGCCCGTGAGAGCTTACCATCTACAATGGAGAGAGGGTAAGGTTAGGTCTACACAGCACAGGATTTTGGTAGTTTTTTTCAGCTGATTCAGTATTTTGAATCTGCTGAAAAAACGACCGTAGCCTGCGCTGTGTAGCCCTCCATAGAAAATCTGTGCTGTAGTCTACACAGCATGGATTTTTTACTGAGGAAAACCAAAAATTAAAAACGTCTGGTGGAATATAGAACATGTTCTGTATTCTACTGGATCAACATCAGATTACCACATCCCCAATGTACTGGGCCACAAGAATCTGAAAACGCGCAAAAGAACAGCGGTGCGGTCCAGCAATGTGAAAATGCCATCGGATTTTGGACATCTTCACTTTGCTGCGTGAACCTAGTCTAGAGGATGGGGATGCTTGTATAATGGTGAAGCGGCAGCAGGGTAACCTTATTTACCCAAAACCCTTAAACTATGCTGCTGGTTTTCCAACCCAGCCCTTCTGGGGTAAGTAAAGGGGGTAGTATTCTCTTGTATTCAGAACTCCCATCGTGCGCAAGTGCAATCGTATCTCCATCCTGAGCCAACACTTAAGGGCACGATAGGTGCAGGTCGCAGAGGTAGGACCCATACCTATCAAACTTCAATGGCATATTTTAATAAATTTTTGTATTCCCCCTGAAATGGGAATCAACAAAATTCCCCCTCTCCCTCAGGAATTTTTTTTCTAACCCTATGGCGGTCACAATAAGTAAAATAAAATAAAAACACACATGAGATAATTTAAAAAACTTAACAGACCAAACCACAACTTTTAGCCCCACCCTCAACAAACCTAAAACTTTAAGGATGTTCACGGGCTTAAAAGCCTTATTTTGGTATCGTTCGCCAGTATTGTCCCCTTAAAAGGGGCAAAAGGGGCCGCCGCCAATTACGGTAATTCATAGCCCGTAAAGCAGGTTTTAAGTTTCATCCCCCTGTGCGTACAATATGTTTCTCTTAATTCGGGGAGGGAATTGGCATGTAATTTTGTTGCGCGAATACATGCCGCTGAAAAATTGCGGGTTATGGGGTGGCGTCCGTTTGCCCCACCTTGCTTTGGGAATTAGCGCTTATCCGGGCCCCTTGGCACTTACGTCTGCTCCCCCGGGGTAGTTATGCCCCTGAGTTTGGGTAAAAATGGGGGAAAATGATCACTCTGTTTTTATCTAGATTTTTTTTGAGAAAGCGGGAGGGAAAGAAGGGGAGGAGGATTCAATGATAAAAAAATTTTCTGGTCTTAAAAGCAAAGAGTTAACATCTGGAAAACATGGAGAGTGTCACCCCCAAAAAAATGTTTTTCCGATTTGGAATCATTTTTGACGCAGCTCGGGGGGACCTCGAGGGGCCCCCTGGGGCTCCAATTTTAAAACAAAATTTTTATTGGGGTTTTTTGAGAAAAAGTTTGTTTTTTCTTAGAGTTCATGTTTCCCTCTTCCCCGGGCTCAGCTATGTGAAAAAACGTGTTTTGCGTGGTAGGTACCGAACTGCAGGGGCACTGATCAACCTAAAAACAGTATTATTATTTTTCAATTTTCTTTATAAAGATCTAGAGCTATTCCACTTGATTGTTTGGGTAATGAAAGAAGGGGCTAGTCTCCATACTTCTTTATATTCAAAAATACCCCCCGTAATAAATATTCTCGTACGACCCAAAATTTGCCTGGTTTTAGAGGGTTTTTCTAAAGCCAGTTTATGAAGCACTCGGATAGTTAAAAGATGCGGCAAACTTTCAAAATGGAGAAGAACGTTAAAAAGTTTTGTGATGAGGTTATATGCACATGGCTTAGACATGTTGGTATGGAAATAATTTTTTATTCCGAGGGAAGCTACTTTCCAAAACAATCTAAAAAAAAGATGATCAAAAGTTCACCCACATGTCTTCCCCGGACGGGCCTGCAGGAATTATTAAAAAGGCAATATTAAAACATAGGAACATTTTGGGATGATAAAAAAGGTATTTGTTTAGAGATCCCCTCGATGGGTTTTTCCGAAAGGGGGGAACTAAGGGGAACCTTATGGATCGGAACTTAAAATAAAAAGAAGGAAAAGTTTCCGACATTTGAGCAAAAAAGATAATAAAAAAATTATCTTTAATTTTTAAAAAAACCCCAACAAATCCGCAATTTACAATGAGGGGATAATTCAGTCAAAAAACGACATTACACGTGAAAGCTATTACAGGTGAGACACAAGGTGTGAGGGCCCTGCTCGCAAGAGCTTACAAACTATAGGGGGCCTGGGGGCAGACAAAGCGGGAAAGTGTAAAATTTACAAGTCTGGCACGTTTGCTTGCTTCGGTCCCAGAAAACTGCCATCTATAATTTAAAAGGGACCGATTTAACATCCAATAAAGGGGACCCATTAGGTCCATGGGTTTCCTCCCGGGAAAGTAGTTTGGGATTTACATGTGAAATGTCCATGTGGACAAGTGTTGTGGCAACTCCGACCCCGTAAAATAGAATAAAAAGAAAACAAGTCCGCAATTTGAACACATAAAGCAACTTAACTGAAGTGGGGAAAACAAATGTGACCCCGGTTTTATGTGAATAAAAAAAAAATTTTGGGGAAACTTCAGTTGGGAGACATTTCTAACACTCGGCAGGGGGGTTTTAATTGCGGCGGGTGATCTTAAAAGAGAATTGTATAAAAAACCCCAAAATTTTTAAAGTTGTTTAAAGCGAGAATTTGGGACTGCCATTTTTGGAAAATCTAGGTTAAGGGCAAACGAGATTTTTAAAATTAAAAAAGTGTTCTTATAATTAAAAACTAGCCCTGATAAGAAACGTCAAATTTTTTTAAATTTGTCTTTTTAAGGAAAACTCTACCTGGTTTCGTGCTTGAGGAAGGGGAGGAGCTACCCCCCCCGAAACGTCCACGGGTGCGTTAGTCCTCCCGGGTTTTCCCCCGGTTTTCCCCTGCCATTATTGGAGCTACTATGGCTATATTGAAGGGTGTACTGCCGCAAAAAAAAATTTAGTGTAAGCTTTCTTGTTCTAATTCAGGACATACGTAACTCGTTCAATGTCTTTTTTTAAAAAAAGATTATTAAAAAAAGTATTTTTTTACCAGTTTCTTTTATGTATTTTTGTGCGCACATGGGATTGGGGTTTTAATTTGGACGGAAAATTTTGGCTTTACTCAAAATTTTTTAAGTTTATTAACATGGGCCACTATAATTTGTCTGAGTGTCATCCCTTGACGATCTGGGTACGGGCGGTTCAGTCTGATCCAAATTTTGGTGGGAAAAAAGTGTGACCCCAATTGCCAAACCCCCCTTTCTCCAAAAAATAAAAAGGAAGAATGTAATCAAAAAGATACATTCCTTTTCCCGTCTGGGAAAAAAAACGGTCATTGGTCACGTGATTTTCCTGACAAAATATGGATTGGGGCCAAAAATGGCCCTACCTTATTTTCCAACAAACACTAAACGTAAATAGGAGTTTTCTGGTTTTTCTTCATTATTCTTTCTTGATAACAAGTTCTTATGTACTTTGTGTATCAATTCCTCGCCCTATTCAAGATCTCTAAGGCGGTGTTCACTCGGCTTATTCCCGACGGATTTGTGAGCCGTATTGAGCTCACCAATCCGCCGTGAATAAGGGACGGGGGCGGGGCCGGAGGGGCGGCGGGGGCGCCGCTCCCCGGCCCCATAGCCAATGCATTATCCACGGCACGTATTGCGCCTGGATAATGTGCATGTCACTTTCTCCCCGCCCGGCGGCTTCGGCGAGCGGGTAGGAGCGACGGAATCCACTGTTCTCTATGAGAGCAGTGGATTACCGTAATGACAGGGACGGATTGGCGCCGTATTGAAGCGCAAATCCGGCGCGGAGTACGGCGCCAATCCGTGCCCAAATACGCCGTGTGACGAGGCCTAAGGCTGTGTTCAAAAGGTGTATTTGCAGGGCGTAATTACGCCCCGCAATTACGCCGTGTGGACCGGGGGCGGGAGCGGGGGAGTAAGCAGGGGGCCGGCACTTCGCCGGCCCATAGACAATCACTGCTAGCGGCGCGTATACGCCGCTAGAAAGTGACTTGTGAATTATCTCCCCGTCCGGCGAAGGAGAAGTAATCCATAGTTCTCTATGAGAACTGTGAATTACCGTAATGAATGGGCCGTTTTCGGCCAGTATTGGCGCACTTCGGCGCGTAATTACGGACCGAAAAAAGGCCCTTTTAACCCGTGGTGAACATGGTCTTACTCTGTCAGTTATTGGAGATGTTGGATCCGTCCAGTTCTCTTGAACCAGCTGCCATTATGACAATCAGGCAGAAGAGGGGCATCCCAAAACCAGTTCATAAGACACAGATTGAACGACACCAAACATCACTTTATTTATTGCTAATTGTGCTCCTCTTTCAGTTTCCTGTCATTAGGTGGTAGGGACACATCTCATGTTTCTATGGAACACTATGAATTCTAGATATGCATCTGAATATATAAATTATTGTCAAGTCATTTTGAAGGGAACCAGGCAGCTACTTTATCCACACCCAATATAGCTACAGGTGTTCTGGTCCTAACCATGTATGTTTTATTCTGAAACACCGCAAAAAAACGTCATGAAGTTTGCCCAGGTAAAACCCATTCAGCTTAATTTAAGGTTTTCTCCTTTGTTTGTTTAAAGGGTAGGGGTGCCAAACTAGTTTTTACTGAGGGCCACATCAGCATTATGGTTTCCCTCTTCAGGTTGTTGGCAGGCCTTGGAAGGTGGTTAGTGAGCCTGGCTGGGGCTGTCAGGGACCTGCGAGTTGCTGAACTGAGTGATATGAAGATGCGTGCCAGAGCTCTGAATCCAGAATAACGCCCATTTCTTGTATTGGCACCAATGCTTCTGCCAAGTGCTGTTTGCATCCTCTGGGAAAGAGCTGGTTCTTCTGCACCTGGACCTTGTCCATCCTTGTTTGCTGTGTCTATGCTATCTCTGGCCACAGAATATGACATGGTGGGCTGGATTTTGCCCGTGGGCCTTGAGTTTGGGAGACAGCTGTCAGTATAGCTGATGAGGCAGGGAGAAGCCACGTAATAGACTAATTTCTCCCAGTCATGGCAACGTTTTCCCATACTTGACCCAACCTCACTGGGTGTTTTTGTTTTAGGATAAAACCCACATGGTTGGGATGGGGTAACCTGCAGCTGTTTCAGGTTGCCCATCATTCAGGCAGTATAAAGTAGCTGACAGGTTCCCTTTAATGTTTGCTATAACTACACCTGAACTATACAAAGAAGTAACACTATTTGTTATACAAAAGTGGTCATAATTGGTGGAGCAGAAAATATGCGGAATCCCACATTGCTATGAAACAGAAGATAGGCCTCGTCTACACAGCCCCATAGACTGGAATAGAAAATCCGAGCTATACTCTACACAGCACGGATTTTCTATTGTCAGATTTCTAAACCGCCGGAATATAGAACCTGTTCTATCTCTCAGCGGATTCCAGTACACTTCTATGTACTGGGCCGGCCGAAATCCAACCGTGGTTTTTTAATAATATCTTTATTAACACTTTCAAGTAATAACAAACATTGACCCAAACATGGGCCATCAAGACAACAAGAGGAACAAAAGAGGGACAAGGAAGAGGGGGGGGGGGGGGGACAGACACAAGAGGAGAAAGGAAGATATAACAGGACGTAGGAAGCCATCTTCAAATATGCAAGCTAAATTGTGAGAGACACGTGCAAAGCCCATATATTAAGTCGAGGCCTTGCAGAATGGTTCTACATGAGGACCGAAATATGAGTCTACAGAGGAGTGAGAGTCCAATCTACTAAGCATGGAGCAGACTGCTGCGTTGACAACATAAGCGGTCGTTGCATTAAACAGCGAGTTATGCATAGCGGAATTGGCATCAAGTTTTACATCCCAAAATGGTGGGGAACATGTACAGAACCCATATATGAAATCAAACTCTGTTAAAGTAATTCCATATGATGTGTAAAGCGCAAGTTGTGCTGACCACATGAGCAACCCTTGCATTAAACGTTAAGTACGCTCAACAGGGTTTAAATTATGCAACCAAATTGTAGGAAGCCCTCCTCAAATATATAAGCTACAGTATATTGTGAAAAACATGTGCGAAGCCCATGTTTCAAGCCTAAGTCTCCTAGAGTGGTTCCACAAAAGAACCAGCGTACAAGTCCATAGGGAAGTGAAAGACTCGCCCAATAAACCCAGAGCAGATCACTGTGTTGACCACCCGAGCAATCTAAAGAGTTAAATATGCGCAAAGGCATTTGTCTCGAGTTTCACACTCCAAACTTGTGGGGAACATGTACAGATCCCATGCAGGGTGTCAGGCTCAGGTAGGATGATTTCTCGTGACATGTAAGGCGTAAATCTACAAGGGCTTGAGGGTGCCATACCATAGACGTAGAGCGAGTAATTGTGCTGACAACATGGGTAAGGCAATGTTCACACGGCTTATTTGGCCGCGGATTGGAGCCGTACTGCGCGCCGTATTTGCGCTGCAATACGGCTCCAATCCGTCCCAGTAACTACGGTAATCCACAGTTCTCATAGAGAACTTGGATTCCGTTTTCCCCTCCCGCTCGGCGAATCCCCGCGGGGGGGGAGAAAGTGACGTGAATTATTTACGGCGTGTACGCGCCGTAGATAATGGTAGACTATGGGGCCGGCGAGATGCCGGACCCCCGCCCCGCTGCACGGCTGCCGTCGTAATTGCGGGGCGAAATCCGTCCCCACAATTACGCCGGCAATAAGCCGTGTGAACCAGGCCTAACCCTCGCATTAAACAGAAAGTATGCACAAAATGGTTTAGGTTAGGCAAACAGATTGTAGGAAGTCATCCTCAGATATACAAACTACATTGTGGAAAGAAAGAGAGAGAAAAAAAAAAAGGAGAGGAGGGAGGGGAAGAGGGCAAGAGACCGGGGGCAACCGTGGTTTTTTGTGCAAACCCACGGCAAAAACCGCGGTACGATGAAGTTAAAATACTGTCGAATTTCCAACGGCAGTTTAACTTATGCCTTGTAGATATAGCCTTAGGCTAGGTCTACACAGCACAGGTTTTCCGTTGGATTTTCAGCGGATTCACTATTTTGAATCCTCCGAAAATCCGTCGGATTCCCGTACATTCAAATGTACGGGGCTGACAGCAAAACAGACTGCGGCTTTTGAAAAAATCTGCGCCAAAAAACGCGGTCCTGCTGCTGTACAGCAATGTCAAAATGCCGTAGGATTTTGGACGGCATTTGACATTTGCTGTGTAGACCTAACCTTATACAGAAAATAAGCAGTCGAGTATGTATGTGTGAAAACTGACAATCCACAGAATTGCTGTCTACGAAGCTATCTATGGGTATTGAACTCTGACTCTTTAATGCGCCTGCAATCCCTGTAGTTTTTAGTTTGTGGTTACACTGGATTATTCTTGAAGGTTCTGACCTTCAGTGCAATCTAACACAACGAAAAATATAAATACAGGAGTCATGGTTTGGAAAAGGAATCCTCGCTCAGTGATCTTTGTGGAGTTTCTTGCAAGTGTTTTTAGGGGCAAAAAAAGCAATTACTTTGTAAATAAAAATTATAGGTAAAGATAAAAGCAGCAAGCAAAGAAATTCTGTACAGATTCCTGTATCTGTTTCTGGAACAGGTCAGTGATTGTTTTCAGCTTTTGGATGTAAACAGAAATGTTTTAATTTACAGCCAACAAGCAGAGATTGTATAAAAAATGAGGATCTGAAGCTCAAGGTATACTGAAAGTTGCATCATTTTTTACATACTGAGTACATGGAGTTATTCTCAATTTGTGAATATAGCCTTAAAGTGGTTCTCCAGGACTATCTTTTTATTTGTTATAGGGCTCACATATATTATGCCCCCCTGGCTGAGGGCAGCACAAGCTAGTGACAGACCTGCTGTTCCCAGCGCTGTGTCCCTTATTCTGTAAGATGCTGTAGTTTTCATGTATTTAATGCTCAAATCTGCAGTTTTCAGCCAGAAAAGAGTCATTTAAAGAGTCAGTTTTTTCAAACTCCGCCCACCTGAGGCTAGCTCCGCCCACCTCATCTGATAAACCTATTACTTTGAATAGGTAGAAACATGTTAATAACTGCCAGGTGGGCAGGGCTTGCCTTTGGTGGGCGGGGCCAACACCTGCTCATGAATAAGATTTGAGTATTAAATGCTCTAAAACTACAGCATCTTATAGAATAAGGGACACAGCGCTGGAAACAGCATGTCCATCACTAGCTTGTGCTGCCCTCAGAAAGGGGGCATAACCTATGTGACAGGTTCCCTTTAAACTTTGTAATTCATACTTATTAAAAAGTATTTACATGTCTTGCTATCCAGAACCAGGCAAAGAGCCCTGTCCTCCCGCACTCTTATCCCCTACAAACCATGTGACAATCATTGTTCACATGGTCTCACTGAAGGTTACATCACACTCAGTGAGTGTGCTTTAAAACCAGACTCAGTTCATGAATACTCCCCTGTAGTGGATGTGACCTGAATAGAGAACGATCTGGCTGCATTCACTGTTTCCAGCCTGTAGTTTTAAAGTGAATAGAAGTAATTACATTAGAGTAATTACAGGGGAGGGGAACTGCTAACTTATCTTTATGTTCTGACAGAGCTTAGTAAAGGGAGCAGAGGACAACAGTTCAGTGCTGGGGGATTGTGTATTGCTGTGTTGGAAATGATGACAGCAGCTCTGTCCAGTTTTCATAGTGACTCATGAATCCTAGCTATCATCATTATCATGACAGGAAGTATAGTGTAGGGGGATTATACACTAATGTCATGACATAGACCCTAGCAGTGATAACTGTGGACAGAAGTCCTAGATTACGATGCAGTCTGGGAGTTGTAGGAAAGAGATGCTGAAGAACTACTGACACTCCCACAAGCAGGAGGTTTCACTGCAAAAAGTAGATCTTATAATAAATGAATAAAGAAACAAAAGAAGAAAAAAAAGAAACACATGAAGGTAGTGGGATATCTTTACTTTTCAATATAACCCCCTTAAATTAAAATATACTGCTGATCTAAGGCTGCATTCACACAGTGTAGTTTTGTTGAGGTTACAACTGCATCAAGACTTCCTACAGTTCTAGGGTGATTTGCCACACAGTAGTTTGCTAAGTAGTTTTTAGAGGTGAAACATGTAAAATAAATGGGGTACATTTATCAAGGCAGTTGTGCCAGAATTCTGACCCAACTTGTGCCAAAAATAATGGTGTATGTGCTTTATACCAAACTTGCGATTTGTTTTAGATTCTAGATAGATCTGGTTTCTAGACACCTCTGTGCCTCATCTAACAAAAGGGGTGTGGGCTTGGTAAAAGGGAGCATGGCTTTATAGACTGGGGCACAGCTTAGTGTGCAATGCTGTGCGGCAAAATTTTGGGTCAATTAGTGGCATAAATTAAGCCAACTTAAAAAGGTGTAAGGTTGGACTAGACAGTTCTAACTTGTGCCAGATTTATGAACACCATGATAAATGTGGCATATTGTAAGACTTTCTAGTCTAACATTTCACTAAGAGTTAGATAATATTGATAAATCTACCCCAATGTGTCAACTAAAAAATGTATAGCTAATTACCACATTGTAAAACCACAACAAATCAGGTCAAAAATGCAAGTGGTTTTTCCGGGTGTGGTTTTGATGCAGTTTTTAACCGCAACAAAACCACACTGTGTGAATACACCCTAATTGTAGTCGCCCTCTTTCTCTAACCTCAAGCAATCGGCTGTTATCTATGCGGATGACTCTGGGCAGCTGCTTATATCCCTTTGCAGCTGAAGGTGAATGGAAAATAAGACTTGGCGTTGCCTCCTGATAGATTGCCCTCTCATGCATCCACACGGCCCGGGGGGAGGAGGGGGCCCTCACATGCATCCACACGACCAGGGGGGAGGAGGGGGCCCTCTCATGCATCCACACGGCCAGGGGGGAGGAGGGGGCCCCCCCCCACCACATGCACAACCAGGAAGAGAAGGGGGTCCCCCACCACACACACACAGCACGGCTGAGTGCCATGTGTGGGGGGCACCCCTCCTCCCCCCTGGCCGTGTGGATGCATAAGAGGGCCCCTGGCTGTGTGTGTGGTGGGGGCTCCCCTTCGACCTCCCTGGCTGTGTGTGTGGTGGGGGGGCCCCCTCCCTGGCTGTGTGTGTGGTGGTGGGGGGCCCCCTCCCTGGCTGGGTGTGTGGTGGTGGGGGGCCCCCTCCCTGGCTGTGTGTGTGGTGGTGGGGGGCCCTCCCTGGCTGTGTGTGGTGGTGGGGGGGGCCCCCTCCCTGGCTGTGTGTGGTGGTGGGGGGCCCCCTCCCTGGCTGTGTGTGGTGCTGGGGGGCCCCCTCCCTGGCTGTGTGTGGTGGTGGGGGGCCCCCTCCCTGGCTGTGTGTGTGGTGCTGGGGGGCCCCCTCCCTGGGTGTGTGTGTGGTGGTGGGGGACCCTCCCTGGCTGTGTGTGTGGTGGTGGGGGGGCCCCCTCCCGGGGTTTGTGTGGGTGGTGGTGGGGGGGCACTCCCTGGCTGTGTGTGGGGTGGTGGGGGGCCCCCTCCCGGGCTGTGTGGTGGTGGGGGGGGGCCCCCCCTGGCTTTGTGGGGTGTGGTGGGGGGGGGGGGCCCCGTGGTGTTTTGTGGTGGGGGGGGGCCCCCCTCCCTGGTGGGTGTGGGGGTTTGGGGGCCCCCCTCCCTGGTGTGTGTGGTGGGGGGGGGCTCCCCCCCCGGGCTGTGTGGGTTTTTGGGGGGGCCCCCGCCTGGTGTGTGGGGGGTGGGTGGGGGCCCCCCCCCTGGCTGTGTGTGGTGGTGGGGGGGGGGCCTCCCTCGCTGTGTGTGGTTTTGGGGGGCCCCCTCCCTGGCTGTGTGTGGTGGGTGGGGGGCTCCCCCGGGTGGTGTGGTTTTGGGGGCCCCCTCCCTGGCTGTGTGTGTGTTGGGGGGGCGGCCCCCTCCCTGGCTGTGTGTGTGGTGGTGGGGGGGGGGCCTCCCTCGCTGTGTGTGTGGTGGGGGGGGGACCCCTTCCCCCTCCCTGGCTGTGTGTGTGGTGGGGGGCCCCCTTCTCCCCCCAGGCCATGTGAGTACAGGAGAAGGCCCCAGCAGGGGGGAGAAGGGGGGCCCCCCCCCAACCCCCAAACCCCGGGGGGGGCCGCCCCCCACCACACACAAGAGGCAGAAATGCCTCTATAGCCTCTTCTGAAGAAGCTTGTTTCAGGCGAGGTTTTCGGAGCGGAAACGCCGAAAAAATTGCCCAAACCACGTCAAAAAAAAGCCGTGTGAACTCCTTTGGTACTGGTTCTAAAGTCAGCTCTGGTCTCCTGCTAGACCTTTGGAGCCTTTAAATACTAGGTGTATCATTGTGACAGAGCTTGGGCCCCTTGGAGAATTCTCTGGTGGGTAAGTCTGACTCTTCATCACTACGTTGCCCCATTAAAAAATAAAGCGCAACGTTTCGTTTTACAATCAGCTTTTATCATGCAAAACGTGATGAAGGCTTGATTAAAAGCCAAACCTTATCTGGAATATGTGAATGCTGTAATGATGATAAGACTTTTTGGGCCCATGGACCCCTTCAGTACTTTTCTGTGGAGATCCCCGGGAGTTGCCACTTTTGCATGACTAAACCCTATAATCTCCCCACACACCTAAATGAACGCTAAAAAAATATACCCATCAGTGGAGTAATCCCCCTGAAAAAGGGCGGTCGCTTTATACGATAATATCACTGAACGTGTATTAAAATTTTTTTAACACAGCTACCCCCAACGCTTTTCCCCCCCATACTTTTTTTGGGTTCATCAGGGTTTAAAAAAAAAAACTCCTCTCGTGGGAAAAGAATACGCTATATAAAACGCTTACAATCTATTTAGGATATATCACCTCTATGGGTGAGTATAAAAAGGGGGGAAACCCCGTTGGGATAGCTGTGATTAAAGAATTGGGAATACACGTATACAGTGATATTATCTGTATTTAAACGGGGGGGGGCCGCCCTTTTAGGGGATTACTCCATATGGAGATATTTAGTTTTCGTATTTTGGGGTGTGGTGGTAGATTTTAGGGGGTTTGTAAATCAATTTTTGACAAATTTGTTAAAAATTTTGTTTTAAAGGGTTATAATTTTTCGTGATTAGGTCAAAATTTTCCCCTGTTTATATAAAATTTGTTTTTTTTGTAATTTCATTTTGCACTGAACATCAAATTATTCACAGAAAAAGTCAAACTGGTGTTTGAGTTTGAGCTCTTACTAAGGGGAGTCCACACAACTAAGGACAATATACTTGTCAGATTCTGAATTTTAATACCACTTTGTCCGATGAGTATTTGAACAGCATTTTACACAAGAACCTGAGAATTTTTAAATCAGTGTTAGTTGTTTGGTACGGTTTTGGATTAGTTTTTTCAATCATTTTTGCATCACAGAGCACTATTGTATTTTTGGATGTGGATCTGCGCCAAAAAATATGGACAAAGCTTTCTGGTCGTTTTTCATACCATTCTATTGAATTCAATGGTACATTTTCCATGTACATTTTTGATAAAACAGCTGTTTTAAAATCTGGTCTCAGAAAATATTGTGTGGATTTACAGTTTTTGACATTTTTTATAACCTCTTTCCACTGCATATTTTTTCATATTCTTTTTTCCTTCCCCACCTTCCAAAAGCCATATTTTTTTTATTTTTCCATCTGCATAGACATATGAGGGCTTTCATTTTTTAATATGTACTTTCTAATAGTGTCAATGACTATACCATAGAATATACTGGGAAACAGCAAAACAATTTTAAGTGGAACAAAATGTGGAAAAAAAAACCCTTGTGGGAGTTTTGCTTTTATGGAGTTCACTTTTGGGGATAAATTATGTGTTCTCTGCATTAAACAGGTTGATACGATTCTGGAAATACCAAGTATGTAGGGTTTTCATTATGCTATAGTACCGTAAAAAAATTCCAAACATTTTCTTTTCTATTAAATTTGTGCAGCAGCGCCATTTTCCGTTCATTTTTTATACTTCCACCTATGGAACTGAGTGAAGGTGCATTTTTTGCAGGCTGAAGTATACTTTTTATTGGTAAAATTTTGGGATAAGTGCAATTTTTTTATCACTTTTATTCCAATTTTTAGGGGATGTGAACTGACCCAAAAAACTGCAGTTTTGGCGTTTGGAATTTTTTTCTTCTACGGTGTTCAGCATATGGGATAAATGATATAATAGTTTAATAGATCAGACTTTTATGGAGGCGACGATACCAATTATTTGTAACTTTTTTTTTGTTATTTATTTTTAACTTGTACTTTGAGTCCCCCTAGGATGCATGACCACTAGGTGGCGTGATCATTAATGCAGTCTATGGCAGGGGTGTCAAACTCATTTTCACCGGGGGCCACATCAGCCTCAAGGCGTACCTTAAAGGGCCGACATAATTTTAGAACTGTGTAAATGGAACTTCTCCTTAACTATTACATCTGTACAGTATTGCTATTATAATTAGCCTTTGGAGGGCAACCAGGAAGAATATATTGCCCCCCATAGGTAGATGGGTACATGTGACCCTTGTAGGTAGATAAGTGGGTATAAGTGGGCCCCCTGTAGATGACATGTATACCTGCCCCCTGTAGGTAAATATACAGCTCCCTGTAAATAGGTAGTTACATATGCCATCTGTATATAGATAGGTAGGTATACAGCCCCCTGTAGGTAGGTATGTGACCCCTGTAGTTATACTATATATGCCCCCTGTAGGGAAACTGCTCCCTGACTGTACTCATAATCATATGCTTATTGCAAACACAAAATGCAGGGTGGGCCTAGGAAGGGAAAAGAAGGGCCCACTACTGCTGTTCATAATAGTCCTCCTGTTTATTTACTGCAGATAATGTGTCACATCCAGGTTTCCCCCCTCCCCTCTTACTGCGTTGGCGAGACAGGGAGGGACGGTGGACATAGGTAGCTGAAAGGTACAGGCACTGCTGAGGCACCATGACCTACCCAAAGACGCTTCTGCTCTCCTTGCCTCTGCCTCTGTTCTCCTTGCCTCCGTTTTCCCTGCATCAGCACGTAGTGACCGAATAATACTGCCACCCCATGACGATATATCACCAACACCTAGTGACTGATTAATACCGCCACATATCACCAGCACATAGTGACCAAATAATAACGGCACGCAATGACCATATATCACCACCACAAAGTGAATGAATAATACCATCATATATCACCACCACAAAGTGACTGATTAATACCTCCACCCCATGACCACATACCACCATCACATAGTGACTGAATAATACCACAACAATATGACCACTTATCACCACCACATAGTGACTGAATAATACCACCACATATCACCACCACAAAGTGGCAGAATAATACACCATACCATTACTGAATATAAACTATTTTACTACAACCAATATTACCAGCACACAGTGACCATACAGAGATGAGTACCAATTGTACACAGGTTCTGCAGACATATAAGTGATTTTAATAAAGTTACATCCAGGGACTTACAGGAGATGTCTCCAAGGAGTTGTTCTCTTTTTCTTCTCCATCTGGCCCAGACCACCATTATGTCTTCTCCCGGCCATGACTCTTCATGGTAGAATTTACAAAACAAACAACTTAGACTTCTCACTTTATCAGCATATCTCTACCAATTCCTATCTTTATACAAACTCCCCATCTATAGAACCCCAAATGGTAATAATAACCCTTTGTGCCTCAAAGCAAAAGTTTCCTCAATCGGCTATGGAGCTCCCATTTGTGCACCAAGTTTTAGTCTTGCTTTGTATGTAGGTACAGCCCCAAGCTAGGTAGGCAGTACTCAATTAGGTAGGTGTATAGTGCCCATTAAGTAGGTAGACTTATAAGTCCCCCCCATAGGTAGGTATCTTGGTCCCCTATAAGTAGATAGGTAGCTATACATGCCTCCCAATAAGTAGAAATATAGATTCCCCATTATGTAGTTATAGAGGCTCATGTAGCCAGGTATTTGTCCCCTGGTAGCCAGGTAGTTATATGCCCCCCTGTAGCCATGTAGTAAGATGTCTCCTACAGCCAGGTAGTTGCCCCATGTAGTCAGGTATTAGCCCCCTGCAGCCAGGTAGCAATATGCCCCCTACAGCCAAGTAGGAGCCCTCTATAGCCAGGTAATATGCCCCCTGTAGCCAAGTAGTAATATGCCCACTGTAGCCAGGTAGGTGCCCCATATAGCCCCCTGTAGCCAGTTAGATGCCCCATATAGCCCCCGTAGTCATGTACATGTCCCGTATAGCCCCCTGTAGCCAGGTAAATGTCCCATATAGCCCCCTGTAGCCAGGTACATGTCCCATATAGCCCCCTGTAGCCAGATACATGTCCCATATAGCCCCCTGTAGCCAGGTAAATGTCCCATATAGCCCCCTGTAGTCAGGTACATGTCTCATATAGCCCCCTGTCAACAGGTACATGTCCCATATAGCCCCCTGTAGCCAGATACATGTCCCATATAGCCCGCTGTAGCCAGGTACATGCCCCATATAGCCCCCTGTAGCCAAGTAGATGCCCCATATAGCCCTCTGTAGCCAGGTAGATGCCCCATAGAGCCCCCTGTAGCCAGGTAGATGCCACATACAGTCTCTGTAGCCAAGTCACATGATATACAATTCAAACAAATCACACACGCCTCCTTCTGAGCACACAGAGCTGAAGAGCTGGATGCAGGAGGTATGAAATGAGATCGTGGCAAAACCCCTTTAAGAACAAACCTATAGTCCCTCTCCTGTTCATGACCCGGGGGCTGTCTGTGTTCAAAAAGGCTTATGGGGAGTTACCTAAATTTTTGCAGTGCCACTTACTCGATGTAGTGTTCCTCACATCACATCCAACACACTGAGCCCTGCAATGTTCTCCCTAATGAGAAAAGTTACCCCTTTCGAGCTTTGCCTAGAGCCACTCACCCAGCCAACCAATATTCGATTCTGCACTGATGACCCCAAAACAGCTGTCAGCAGATGAATACCTGATTGGCATTCATCCCATTTACAATGCAGGGATTAGCGGGTCAGATTTGACATGAAGAACACTACATCCAATAGGTTGCACTGCAGAGTCCTAGCTCATGTCACTTGAGCCTTATTGAATATATTGAAAATTTAGTGGAGCAACTAATAGCGCACAAGACTCCACACACTGAGATGGTGCCTCTCCCTAATAAGGAACTTTACCCCTTTTGAGAAAGAAGGGTAGCACAGAGTAGATCAGAAACTTAGGAAGTGACAATTGCAGGGTTTTTGTAAACATACAGAGCCCTTTCAAGTTTATGCTGCTTTCCATTCTTACTCATGATGCATCTATGTATTTTCTGTATTTTGTCCAACAATGATGCACATGATGAGTACAGGTAAAGGGGAGGTCTGCTTACGAGTAAACATCGGAGAAATCACGTGACTTCCAGATGGTGTGAAAGGGAGGGGGCAGGAAGCAGACACGGGCTGAGACATACAGATTAACATAAAGATACCCAAAAAGGTACAAATACACACGCAAAAGGCACAAAAACACACATAGGCATACACACGTATGCAACCACATTCATAAATATGTACATCACATATATAACCACACTGTTGATTTCAGCACCAGGCAGGAGATGGGTACAATTAATTCGCTCAATGTCTGGTCAGCTTTTACACCCACATTTCACACCTGATGTGATCACTGCCAAGGAATACCTATCTCAATGGTGACAAAACTAATTCAACACTTTATTACGTTCTTAAGCTTATAGCTTTGTTACCAGGCTGCATAATGGTATGGTGCTATAATGTGCACCTTGTTCTGTGGGCTTATTACCGGATAGCCTGGTAGAGATAACACTTGATATAAAGGCACAGAACAAGGGGAAACCATATACACCTGTACTAAACTGACTTCAATGTTAGGATCCATTCACACGGAATGGTTTCTTGGTCGGATTTTCAAATGGTTTGGGGATTTTGAAACAGTCGAAAGCCGAAAAGAAACCATCCCCATAGGCTTTAATATAAAATCCGTTCGGTAGTCTACACTGAATGGATTTTCAGCTGCAGGCGTTCCAAAAAACGTGGAGCATGCACAATCTTCCCCCCAGGATTCGGAAGAGCGAAGTCACAACACGGACAGAACTAACCCCCCCCAAAAAAAACATGCAAAAGACGATAAAATACTGTCCATTCTTAAACAGAGTCCGACCTGCATTTGGCCCCATTCACACGGCGGTTTTGGCCACGGGTTTCGCCGCGGTTCCCACGGCCGTGAGCCTCGTCGAGCCTTGCCGCATACTCGCGTCTCCCGACGCGGGTTTGCGGCGCAGGAGCTGGCCGTGGTCTCGGCACGTGTGGAGTTTGCGGCGCAGGAGCTGTTCGTGGGTTTGCCCCCATGCAAATTAATAGCAGGGGGCAAACCGTGCCGCAAACCGCGGCCCAGCCGCGCACCACCCGCGGCGACGCTTGCGCAGAGCACTCTTCGTCAAGAATTGACAGGAGAGTTCTCCACACGCGCGGGTTTGGCCGCGGCCCCGAAGCCGCAGCCAAACCCGCGGCGTGTGAATATTAACGTGGTTTTCCCATAGGAAACCATGTTAATAAACTAGGAGCGATTTGGCCGCGGTTTTGGCCACGGGAACCGCGTCGGAACCTGCGGCCAGAACCGCGCCCCAATCCGCCATGTGAATATGCCCTTTGACATAAGCCGTGTGGGTGTACCCCGTTTTATGTATACAGCTCATATACACACTTTTGCTTCTCTATTTTCTCTTTTTATCTCTGTATGAAGGGACACTATCAGGTTGGTACTGGCAGTACTCCTATAAGGGGCTTGATCATTTTTTTTTTTTTAACTAGTTGACGACTGCTATTTGACTCGTTGATAGGTGGTCAAAAATTAAAACTCTACAGACATTCTAGAAAGTCCGTGCAGAGTGCGCAGCTGCAGACTGATTGTACAACTACACGAGTGGCAGAAGGCAGGGATGATTTATTACCTTTCCTGCCTTGTTGAGCGTTGTATATACAGTAATTATTGTGCGCGGTATATATAGAATAGTAGGAAGTCTCCCAGCTTGCTGCTCACTGATGCCGACTGTCACATGACTGCTGGGGCTAGGTAACTTATCAAACCCAGATACTGCATTGACTTCAGTGGATTTATTCCCCTGTAACTGGGGCTAACGTTATATAAAATAAACTAAAATAATATTAATAAAATTTCACCCATATTCCGGAAGAGTATACTTAAATGGATTGTTCCCTTTTTATTTTAGAGGGTATTGGTCATTCCTAAGCCCTAAGTAGTAACTGAGCATAGGAGGCAGTGTTTGTAAACTGTTATTGTGCAAGTAGCAACCTAAAGATAGTGAAACGTTGAATTAGAGCAGACTTTTGTATCATATCTGTTCATGAGAGTAACAGTCACTGTGGTGTCTGCCTCATTGTTATCAGCAAGTCCATGGGGTCTCAATCTGCTTGCACAGCAACCACAGGATACTGTTGAGCAAGCCTCTCAGACAGATGCCATCTGGAAGGCCAAGCATCAAAACACTCACCATCTCCTCTCAAAAACGTACTGGGTGAGGCTCATGTCTTTTCTTTTTAACCTTTTAACCTAAAGATATATATATATACACGCACACTCGCATGCACATACACACGCACACATATAGTGAGGAAAATAATTATTTGATCCCTTGCTGGTTGTTTAAGTTTGCCCACTGACAAAGACATGAACAGTCTATAATTTTAAGGGTAGGTTAATTTTAACATTGAGAGATAGAATATCCAAAATAAAATCCTGAAAATCACATTTTATAAATTATATAACTTTATTTGCATTTTTCAGTGAGAAATAAATATTTGATCCCTCTGGCAAACAGGACTTAAGCCCTTGTTGGCAAGCACAGCAGTCAGATGTTTTTTTTGTGGTTGATGATGAGGTTTGCTCACATGTCAGGAGGAATTTTGGTCCACTCCTCTTTGCAGATCATCTCAGTTTTCTGAGTTTTCTACGGAATTAAGAAGACTGGCTAGGCTACTCTATGACCTTAATGTGCTTCTGTTTGAGCCACTCCTTTGTTGCCTTGGCTGTATGTTTTAGGTCAGCCACGACCCATTTTTAATGTCCTGGTGGAGGGAAGGAGGTTGTCGCTCAGGATTTTACGGTACATGGCTCCATCCATTCTCCCATTGATGCGGTGAAGTAGTCCTGTGCCCTAAGCAGAGAAACACCCCCGAAACATAATGTTTCCCCCTCCATGCTTGACAGTGGGGACAGTGGTTTTTGGGTCATAGGCAGCATTTCTCTTCCTCCGAACACTGCGAGTTGAGTTGATGCCAAAGAGCTCAATTTTTGTCTCATCTGACCACAGCACCTTCTCCCAATCACTCACAGAATTATCCAGGTGTTCCATGCAGACTTCAGACGGTCCGCACATGCCCTTCTTGAGCAGGGGACCTTTGCGGGCACTGCAATTAAACCATTACATTAAATGTGTTACCAATGTTTTTCTTGTACTGTGGTCCCAGCTGCCTTAAGATCTACAAGATCCCCTCCTTATTTTAGACTTCTCATCTCTCGAACTTACCTCATGAACAAGATACCCCACAATGTTAGATTTGCTATGGTGCCCCCCAAATCGTTGTGGAAAGACAGTCATTTTTATTTTCTTCCAATATCTTATTATTAACAACAGTTTTGTCTCCTATCTCACCCCAGTCTTTACTTATGGTTTTTTTGTAGCCCATTTCCAGCTTGTGCATGTCGATGATCGGGTGTCCCTAAGACATCCTTAGAAAGCTCATGGTCATTGCCATGTTGTAGGGTTGAGGAGTTCTACTGATTGACTCTTCTGACAGGAGTTTTTTTTTTTATAAAGGTGACTATTTAAGACAGCTGTCTTTAATGCAGGTAACTGGTCTGTAGGAGCCAGAATTCTTAATGGTTGGCAGGAGATCAAATAATTATTTCTCTCAGAAAAATGAAAATAAAGTGTATATCAATTTATACAATTCGATTTTCTGGATTAATTTTGATATACATTCTCTCATATAGAAATTAACCTGCCCTAAAATGATAAATTGTTCACTTCGTTTCCATTGCAAACTTAACAAAATTAGCAGGAGTCAAATAATTATTTCCTCACCTTATGAATAGATACATGCACACTCACACACACACACACACACACACACTCCACACACACACACACACACACAACACACACACACACACACACACACATATATCTTCCTATGTTATTTTATACTTGAAATACTGAATACTAGTAATGACAACGTCACCCTATCAAAGGACACATATGTAGGGGCCATTGAAACGGGTACTGACACCTAAATTGTTTATATACTGTTAAGACACGTTGGCCTGCACTCACCAGCCAGGGCAGAGGTAGAGGGAAACATGCTGCGCCACCTACTTCTAGGAGATGGAGGAATGATCCCTCGCTCACATCAGGTACTGCCACATCAAAGCACTGTAGAGGATTGTACAGTGTGATGTGCTCAGCACTAAGCGAGGAAGAGAGTAATGAATCGGTACTTAATCCAACTCACCCACCGATGCCCTGTATCTCAAGCAGTGCAGAGCAGATAGGCATATTTATATATATCCTTTATGAGGGAGGTTAAAGAAATAAACTTATTTAGTCTTGAGAAAAGACGGTTACGGAGAGTCATGATTAATCTATATAAGTACTGTATATAAATAGCACCTACAAAAAATATGGGGAAAAGCTATTCCAAGTAAAACACTCTCAAATGACAAGGGGGTGTTCCCTTTGTCTGGAGAAAAAAGGATTCAATCTCCAGAGGATAAATGATCCTTCTTCAAACCATGAGAACTGTGAATCTCGTGAGAATAGCGGGCTGAGAAGCTGGTCAGAGCCAAGGTAACATTAGAAGTTTCAAGAAAGGCTTAGATAACCACTTCCTACTAAAAATAGCCAATGCCTTGGGAGACATAAGACAAAAATATCTAGATGCCAGTCTGAAAGCAACTTTGGATCAGAAATGAAAACTTCCTAAGGGCAGATTGGTTCTTGCTTTTGGTTCCAAAGTCTTCATCATTAGAAAACTAAACTTATATACCTCCCTTCATCTACTTTTTTTTCCCCACCCTCGATTGAACATGATTGACGTGTGGCTCTTTTCACCGTTACACACACACAGAATATAGATCATATATATATAAAATAAGTATATATATATATAAAATAAATATACAAAAAAAGAGAAATCTATAATATATATATTATACATAATAATTATAGTATATAATATAAATTTATTATATTATTGTTAGCGCCTGCAACCATCGTCCGGCACGCCATCTTGGACCCTCTGGTTCTCGCATTGCTGAAATCGCCAGTTTTGTAGAAAACCGGATTGCACAAAATTTTCTCGCAACCCAAGGAAGCCTGTTATACTGCCTCACAGCCATTTTTATTAGCACCATGCAAACATTATACAAACACAAACCTCAGGCCATCTGGCCAATCTGAACTAACAAATCTATCCCATCGCCTATCCGGGCCTGGACCTACGTCCATTAGCCACCAAAGCACCTCCGATTCTCACCCAACTGGTGTAGGCTCAGTCCCTCAGCCCCTCTCTTTGGGGCCAGCCTCTCTCCCACTCTGCAGCTCTCTCAACTTTTCCCAGGTATCAGGGCCACGCCCCCGATCAACTGGAAAGACAGACTTTTACTACACAATCCTCGAGAACTCGGCCCCAAAGACCCGAGACACGGAACCTGGAGACCTGGACGCGGAACAGCCACTCCACGGCCATCTGCAGCTCGTTCTTGCCTTGGCAAGCCAGCCCATAATCGGCTGATACCAGCGACATCATGCTACAAACACTGTCACAACCAGTGTTGCTGACAGATAATTGAGGCTCCCCCCACCAAGCCCAGGCCTCTTGGTGGAGCACGCTCTACCCAGACGAACTTCACATATTTTTATTGTGCAAGACAAGCAACTTCCCAGTATCACTTTGTGTCATCAGATATATATATAAAATATATATATCATATATATATATATACTAATATAGATATTAGTATATATTATATATAATAATATATATAACATACACGGAAAACCCTTACTCAGTTTGAAGGTCCTGCGAGATTAAGAGATTACCAAACAATTATTTATATTTGTCATAATGTCATAATACTGTGAGAGAGAAGATTTTTAAGGCATTTTAGTACCTTCTGCAAAGTCAAAAGTTTCCATACACTAGGCTTACACTAAGCCTTTAACCCCTTACCAACCGCCGAGCCCCAGTTATTGGCCATCACTGACCAGAGCCCTGCCCTATTTTTGAGAAATCATTGTCATTGTCACTTTGAATGAGAAATAACTGTTTTGACACTTTAACCTAGCCATGGTGAGTCAGAGATTGTTTTCTCCGTACACATTGTGCTTTAAGATAGTAAGAAAATTTTGGTCCAAAAAATATTTGTTTATGTTGTGAAAAAATATCCAATTATCGTAAAAATGGGAAACATGTACCAATTATCAAACACTTCACAAAAATTTCGCTGTAAGACAGATAGTTGTTCCACTCAAAATAAGTTTATAACTATCATCACCATATGTCTCGCTGTTGTTTGGCATCATATTTTTTAATATGTCTTTTTTTTCTTTTTGACGACATTAGGGCTTATAAATTTAGTATATTTTTCAAATTTTCAAGAAATTTGTCAATATACAAATATTATTTATGTGACCATCCAGTTTCTAAACTTGACTTTGATTGACCGTATGTAATACCCCAAATGACCTCATCTAGAGAAACTACAAACCCCTTAGAGTATTCAAAACCCATTTAGGAAGTTATTAACCCATTTTTAGGGGATTGATATTTTTGGTGGTTTTTCAACAGAATTAAAGCAAATGGAAGTAAAAAATATCAAAAATTATCACTTTTTGTTTTAGCAATTTCAATTTTTATACATTATATGACAAGAATGACGGGAAAATGTGATCAGGAAAGGCAAATTATATTGGATCCCCATATGTCTGTCTGGCCGTTTATTTCAGAGATACCATATGTTGTCCTCCTAGTGCATAATTTGGCTTCAACCCAAGCCCCAGAATAGGAGGAGCACTACACTGGGACTCTGGGTCCATTTTCATTACATTATATTTAGGGCCATTTCATGTTTGCGGACAGCCCTAAGGTTCCAAAACTAAATAATACCCCAAAAAAACCCCATATTGAAACCTACAACACCCCTTATGGAATATAACCTAAGGTTAGTCGTGAGTATATCATACCCCACACATCACAAATTTTTTATTAGCGTTCGGCCAGAAATAAAAAAATATATATTTTATTTCCAATAATCTATCTGCAAATTTACTGATAATGTGTTTAATTTTTTACAAAGGAAATCTTGAAAAAAGCCCAAAATTTTTACACAAGTTCTTCCAAGTTCGGCAATACCCTACATGTGGTGTAAACTGCAGTGTGGGGGCCATGGCAGGGGTACACAGGAGGGAGCATTTGCTTTGGGCGCACAGAGTTTTGGTGGGGGGCCATTCGCATCTCCAAACCCCCGAAAGTACAAAAGAACAGGTGGAAACCTTCCAGAAGTTGCTCATTTTGGATTCACCCCCTCAGGATCTCACCTAAGGCGGTAGTATTTAGCATTTTGGCGCTCAAGTGTTCCGTAGTTTTTTTTAGCATGGGGCCGAACATGGAGGGGGAAACGCAGTTTCCGCCATTGTTTTTGGGCTTTCATTTTACAGTATTCTTCTCCATAACGGGAAAAATGACGGATAACTTACTATGGGGGTCGGTACAATTACAATATATAAATTTACATATAATAGATTTTTATTTTTTATCCTTTTACAACAATAGAACGGTTTTATAAAAAGTTCGTTTTAAGTATGTCGTTTTCAACATACTATTCTAATTTTTGCCTATGGACTGCTTGTGCTTTTTTTACGAGAGATTATGTATTATTGAGTACCAATTACGGGGGCAATATATACTTTGATCACTTTTTATTATGGTTTTGTGAAGCCTTTGTACAAAAAAACAGCAATCCTGGTAGTCTTTGTTTATTTTTATTATTTTACAGCAGTCACTTCGAAAAAGACATGCTATTTTACGCAGCAGGTTGATAAATTACACGATACCACATTTACTTTGTTAATGTTTTAACCTGTGCTTTTACACAATAAAAAAAAAAAAAAAAATCACCCCTTTATTTGAAAAGGACAACACGTTTTTAGCATCACCTGCAGTCGGAGACCATAACTTTTTTTTATTTTTCTGTTTATGAGCTGAATAGGGACTTTTTTTTGCGGGATAGTTTGAAGTTTTTATTGTGTAAATATTTTTGGGGACAAGACTTTATGATCGCTTTTAAATCTGTTTTTTTAGTAGGGTGAGAAAATACTCAATCCTAGCAGTTTTTTTATTTTTTATTTTTAATACGTTTTTCACCCGTGCAGTATCACGTACAAGTTAGTTTCACTCCTTGGGTTGAGACGTTACGGTGATACCATTTATGTATTTTTTTATTTAAAGCACAATTTTTTTGAAAAAAAAGTGTTTTTAATTTAAAAACAATGTTTAAATCATCACTATATTCTAGATAGCCAGAACATATTTAATTTTCCGTAGACAAGCTGTGTAGGACTTTTTTTTTGCGTTAACTAAACGTTTAATTGGCAATCACGTTGATGTTAAATGAGTTTTTGATTACTTTCATACTCATTTTAATTCTGCGGGAATGATAAAAAATCGCTATTCTTGACTGTTTTTTGGGTTTTTTTTACGGCGTTCACTACGGTAAATTAACATGACAGATTATATGGTGGTACCTACCGCACGCGACGGATACCCAAAATGGTAATTTTATTTATTTTGTTGAACTTTTTTAGGGCGATTGGCGTTTGTAAAGGAAAAAGGGCGATGTACGAGTTTTTAATTATGTATTTGGTTTTGTGTTTTACTTTTTTACCAACATTTTTTAAACTTTTTCATACTTTTGTACACTTTCCCCCAGTGGGAATTGCAATGAACGATTCGTCAATCATACTTGCAATAGGAGATCAGCATACAGTATTAAGAGCTGTATGCTTGTCTCCAGCATCTGTCTGTCAACCAGGCCCACAAGTGCATTTCCATCCGTGACGTCACCAACAAACCCGTATGCTGTCATATCAAGCGCTCCGCTGTCAGGTAGGACGATCATACCGCGCTCAGCGCTGTTGAAACTCACTCAGCGGCCAGAATCCGGACGGGCAGCAGGAGCTCTCTCCGCGCCCGCAGCCGCGATTCGCGACCACGAGTTCGCGACATCGGATTAATCCCCCCGCGCCGAAGCTCACTCCGCCCGTGAGGATGCGGCATGATGGCCACAGGTAAAATACCGCCGGTTTCCATGCCTGCACTTGGCTCCTCTCACTGTGTGAGTCGCGCAAGACGCCTTAGACGTACTCTACTGCACTTTAGCGGAACCCCTACCACATGACATTGCTCGTAAGTACGACAAATGTCTGTAAGGGTGGTTAGAACAATTTGGACAGCCCATATGATGGTCATGTCTGTGGATGCTCTTGATAAGTTTATTGGCTACATCCGATGAAATTTAAGACACACCTGTGATTTTTTTAAATACGCCAGAAAACTGCTTCTGTGTGTAACATCATTGGAAAGTCTAAAGAAAACAGCCAAGATATCAGGAAGAGAATTATGGACTTGCACAAGTCTGGATCATCTTTGGGTGCAATTTCCAGATACCTTAAGGTGCCTCGTTCATCTGTACAAACAATTATACGCACAAATTATAAACAATTATAAGTACAAACAAGATGGGAATGTCCAGCCATCATACCGCTCAGGAAGGGAGAAAGAACTTGTGAAGATATTGGCGGAAGCTGGTAGTATTATGTCATTATCTACAGTGAAAGCCAACTCTGTCAGGAAGAAGCCATTACTCCAAAATAAATAAATAAAAGCAAGATTGATGTTTTCAAATGCACACAGGAACAAAAACCTACATTTTTGGAGACATGTCCTGTGGTCCGACGAAACTAAAATTGAACTGTTTGGCCATAATGATCATCGTTACATTTGGAGGAAAAAGGGAGAAGCTTGGAAGCCTAAGAACACCATCCAAACTGTGAAACACGGGGGCATCATGTTGTGGGGTTGTTTTGCTGTAGAAGGGACTGGTGCACTTAACAAAATAGAGGGCATCATGAGGAAAGAGGATTATGTGTCAATACTGAAACAAGATCTCAAGACGTCAGCCAGGAAGTTAAAACTTGGGCAGAAATGGGTCTTCAAAATGGACAATGACCTGAAGCATACTGCCAAACTGATTACAAAGTGGCTTAAGGATAACCAAGTCAATGTTTTGGAGTGGCCATCACAAAGCCCAGGTCTCAATTCTACTGAAAATTTATGGGCAAAGTGAAAAGGCAGGTGCAAGCAAAGCGACATACAAACATGGTTCAGTTACACCAGTTCTGTCAGGAGGAATGGGCCAAAATTCCTACCAACTATAGTGAGAAGCTTGTGGAAGGAGCCAAAACATTTGACCCAAATCATACAGTTGAAGGGCAATGCTGAGAGAGACAGACAGAGACACAGAGACAGAGAGACCCCTTAGGTGTGTGTTGGCTTGTAATTGAACTACTGCCACCATGTAGTTCGATAACCACATAACATGCTAAGGCATTTATATATGTGGAGAAAAAAAAAGAGACAAGGCGGCTTACCACCACCTGCTCATTTACAAGCCCATGATATGATAGGAAACCAATGCACAGAAATCCCATCGATCTCAGGATGAGATGATAGCTTGTAGGAAAAACAATGTAAAATCCAACATCTGAGTAAGTATCAACATGAAAAAATCATGTTTATTAGAAACAATTAAAAAGTTTCTAGAGATAAAGAATACGGTGTGATTTTAAAACCATGGTTTCCTTGCTATGTGTAAGAGATACATGCAGCTCGAAGCGCGTCAGCAAGAATGGATGTTGGCCTATGGAAACTTTAATTGTTTCTAATAAATTTGATTTTTTAAATTTTGATACGTACTCGGATGCTGGATTTTACATCTTTTCCGACAATTTATAAAATGGACCAATAGAAAGGGACGTGATACCTAATTGTTTATGCTGTAGAGGACACTGTGGACTGCACTCACCAACTTGGGGAACAGGGGATAAGGGAAAATGCATTTTCTATTACAGATTATAGCCACTGACCTGGGACAGGATATTTACTAATGTGTGTATAAGTTAAATAAATATATCTATCTTTAGTTATAATTTTTTTTGGGTGCCTTGAAATTTTGGCCATATTCTGAGTATTTGAGTGCTGCTGAGTCTGAAAATCCCATCCATTTTATTCCTGCAGCTCTAGTTTCTGAGATGTTGATCCCATGATTCTACATTGTTCTTGTGATTCATTTGTGTATAAGTATGTTGTGAGAAGAATAGAATTGGATTCGCTCAGGCACATTCATGTTTTTGTTCGCATGTGTTCTGTAACTGTTCTAAAATTTATGTCTTTTCTGTTTCACATGAATTTTCAACATTTCTTCAGTATAATATTGAGTGACCACTACTTTCAGCAGCAGATACTTGCTAAGGTAGCAATGCCGGATCTCCAAAACTAGAGCCAATAGGGGAAAACAGGGGTCATTTTCAGAATCAATGCCCCAAACATACCCAAAAACGGATCCAACTTTTAAGGCACCAAAATTAGTGTTCCCCAGTGTAATCAATGACAAATAGTATAGCATCTATGCAACCATAACACTTTGACATTTTAAATGTAGCTTACTTGGGTCCTTGTGAAAGGACTGTAGCAACTGACCATACTTCACTACTTGTTATATAGGAGAACCACTAGGGAAGTAGTAATAATGTCTGACAATCAAGAAATGTTTCTAATCATTTCAAGTACATTTTCCTGACCAACAGAACAGAATTCTATAGGCTGAAAATGATTGTTTGGTCTCTGTAAAGAGCGTTACCAAAAAAATTCTGTAGAAGAGTGAAGAAATCAGGCGATACCTTTTTCAGGCTTACTGAGTATATTTGATGGTGAGCTTTCGAGAGTACTAGCTCCCTTCTTCAGACATGGTGTTATACAAGAACTGAAAATTTACAGACTTTTTATAACAAAAGACATGGACTTCAAAGGATCTTAGAATTTTTAAAAAATAACAAAATGCAATATAAGCAGAGAAGTCATTTACAACAGGTCAAGAAATAACTATCGGGGAAACTTGGAGGCGCGACGGAGGGGTCAGTAATTCTGTGTCTTATCTGTAGCCATCAGATGTAATTTGTGGCCATCACAGTTCACACATAGTTTGCCATAAAGCTGGAATTAATATTTAGCCCATTTTGCAGAGTCTGAAATTTTTGCATTAATTTAAATTCCCACTCCTTTCTCTCCCTCTGCGTCTTAAAGTGTCCCATTAAAACCATAATTTTTCAGATCTTCAATAGAATGGTCATCTCTGGAGAAGTGTTGTGCCACTGGAAGATCAGTTCTGCTGTTATTAATAGTGAATCTGTGTGAGATCATGCGCTGGCTGAGTCTCTGCCTGTTTCCCCCAATAAAGGCCTGTGGTCGGCATTGCGCACAACATGATCATAAACCACAGCTAGACCTGCAGGAAATGTCCCCCTAATTCTGTGCACCTGTTGGAGGGTGGGACAGGTACACTGTCATGGTGGGATGTGCTGCAGGTCTTGCACCTGTTCTGCAGGCAGGGTGAGGTGCCATTTTCAGTTGGGGCCTTCAGGGCCTCCGAAAAATAATACCCGCAGGTTTGGTGGTTGCCAAAAGGGAAGGAGAGGGGGACGGGGAATATGTCTTTGAGTCTGTTGTCCCTATGTAGTACAAGTTGAAGTTCCTGGCACCTTTGTAGGATCTCCAGCTGTGGGTTGTAGGTGACAACTAGGGGCACTCGTTCTTCCTTCTGGGTCTCTTTGTATTTTGAGCAGACAGTCTCTGTTGATGGCGGCCGCTTTGCTGATTTGATTGTCCGTCACTTTTGGCCTGTATCCCAATTGGAGAAATTTTTTCTCAGATCCGGGAAAGGTGTTTGTCCAGTCTGTCTTGTCAGAGCAAATACGATTGTACCGTATAGCCTGGCTGTATATAATGTTTGTTTTGTGTGCTTGGGGGGGGAAGCTGTCTTTCCTAAAGGTGGGCCCGTTTTGCCCTGTGGGTTTGTGTAAAGATGTGAGTAGCCGGTGGTCTTTTGATGTGTATTGTAGTATCCAGAAAGTGGATTTTGCTCTCTGAATAGGTAAGTTTAAGGTTGATGGTGGGGTGGAATTTAAATTGAAGTCTTTTGGGAAATTTGGGAATTAGGGCCTCTCGCCCGCAGTCCAGATGACAAGGATACATCGATATAACGGAGGTACATCATGGTTTTGGTGGTGCATGTGATAGATACGCTCCTTCCAGTTCAGCCATAAAGAGTTTTTGCATACTGGGGCGCCCCTCTGGAGCCATTGAAGTTCCCATTCGCTGTAGATATAGGTCCTCTCCAAATTTAAAATAGTTGTGGCTGAGTATGAACTGTATGAGCTGTGTTACGGTTTTGTTGGGTGGTTTTAGTTTCTCCAGGTGCGTCCAACATGCTGCAACTCCATCCTTGTGGGGTATGTTTGTATACAAATTCTACATCCATGGGTTTCCAAAATGGTGCCCTCAGGAAGTGGACCGAGGGCATGAGTTTGTTAAAGAAGATCCTGGTGTCCTGGATGTAGCTTGGAGTATCTTTGACCAGGGTTTTAGGAGATTTTTCCACCCAACCTGAGTATTCTCTGTCAGGGTCCAATACCAGAAATGAAGGCCTTTCCCAGGGTTGCCATCTTTGTGGATTTGGGGAGCATGTAGAAGCAGTCCGGCCTGGGATCCGCTGGGAATGAGCCCCTCTACCCGCCTCTGGACCTGAGTTGGGAAAATTCTGATATATTCTTTAGTTGTTTCATATAGGCCTCTGTGGGATCACGGTCAAGTTTGGAGTAATGGGCGGGGTTGGACAGCTGTCTGATCGCTTCCTGGATATAGTCAGAGGTGTTCATCATGACTATTGCGCCCCCTTTATCAGCTGGTTTTATTATTATGTCCTGATTTTCTTTCAGTGAAGTGATTGCCTTCTGTTCCTGCAGGGTTAGGTTATGGACCTGTTTCTTTACTTTCCCCAAGATCTCAGATTTAACCTTGCTTCTGAAATAGTCAATGTATTTATCTAGTGCTGCGGTCACGCCTCACAAGTTTCCAGATAGTTGATTGCTTGACCTGTTGTAAATGACTTGTCTGCTTATATTGCATTTTGTTATTTTTAAGAATTCTAAGATCCTTTGAAGGTCCAGGTCTTTTGTGTCTAAAAAGTCTGTAAATTTTCAGTTCTTATATAACACCAGTCCCGAAGAAGGGGCTAGTTTTCTCGAAAAGCTCACCATCAAATATCTCAGTTTGCCTGAAAAAGGTATCGCCTGATTTCTTCACTCTTCTACTACTTTCTATGGCTAACACAGTACAACATTATAATACTACCAAAAAATTCTGTTCATGCACATTTTTGTTGTCACATGACAATGTCGCCACCTGCAGGGTATAAAATAAACTACACACATAAAATTGTTTTTGAACCAGTCACATTTTGCATCTTTTCATTTATGCTTGGAAAGGGGTATCAAGCTGACGGCAATATTTGTAAGGGCTGCACTCGGCTTATATACTGAACAGTTAACAGGATTTAATGCTATGTTTTTTGATGTCTTCATTCAAGAAACTGCTGATAAAGACTTTGGGCATGTCCCCAGGGCTCGGGTTTTCGGCCGGTTTTTCAGACGGTTTGCGGTTTTGCAGACCGTCTTAAAAACCGGCCCCAAACGAGCACAATGGGGCTCTATGGAAAACCTGTGCAGCAGTCCCCACTGCTGGCCACGCGAAAAACATTGAACATGCACATTCTTCCGTCCGGTTTTCGGACGGAATATGTGCATGTCAATGGGAAAGGGGAGGGCTTTTCTCCGCCGTGGGGACATGCCCTTATAGTGATGCAATAAGAAGAGGGTGTTACATAAAGGTCCTGGTGCTCTAAATATCTTCCTCATATAATCTAATTGTTAGATCTGGAGAGCAATTCATAAAATCATTGACTTATGGAATGCTGCATTTACATAAGCAGTAATTAAGCAGATGAATGATAAATAATATATACAAGCCTACAGAGGAGATTTGTAATTCAAATGTAAATACATATACAACATGTTCCATCTTGTCCACAGCCAAGGGAGAACTGCATGAGATTTTAAAGGGAATTTCTAAGGTGTTTTGTACTACCCCATCTGAGAGCGGAATGTGTTAAAAGGAGAGAAGCTGAACTCTGGTGATATATAAGTGGTTATAGGAAATAGAGGGGGAGAACTGAGCTCTTCTTGTTGATAATATGGGTTTATATGATAGAGGAGAGAACTGAGCTCTGTGAAAAGGGTATAAAAAGGGTTAAAATGGGATAGAAAAGGGGAAAAAAGGGGTTTTTTAAAAAGCTCATGTTTGATATATAGGGATTAATAAGGGATAGATGGAGAGAAGCTGAGCTCTTTGATAAATAGGGTGGTAAAATAATGATATAAGGGAAAGGGGGAAAAACTGAGCTCTGTGATATATAGGGTTATATGATAGGAGGGAAAAAAGAAGCTGAGCCCCTGTGATATATATAGGGTTATATGAAAGGAAGAAAGAGCTGAAATTCGTAAAATATAGGGAATATTTTTATAGAGGGAGGAAAAAACTGAGCTCTGTGATATATAGGGTTTTTATGATAGGGAGGGAGAGAAGCTGAGCTCTGTGATATATAGGGTTATATGATAGAGGAGGGAACTAGCTCTGTGATTATAGGGTTATATGATAAGGGAGAGAAGCTGAGCTCTGTGATATTAAATAAAAAGGGTTATAATGATAAGAGGAAAAAAGGTAAAAAAAGCTGAGCTCTGGATATATAGGGTTTGTAAAATTATGGGTAAAAGAGAGGGAGGCTGAGCTTTGTGATACATAGGGTTATATGATAGAGGAGAGATTCTGTACCTTTTCTGCTCGCTCTGGTTCTGACCCATTTTTGCCTGACCTCTTTATAATGTGTTCGTCTGTCTGGTCTTTGTTCCACCTTATCCAATGTAGAGGCTGTCGTCCAGCTGTCACCAACCACCTAGGGTTGGGCTGGCAAGTGGGCAGGGACACACTTTCTGTCTTTTCTGTCCGAGTCCAAGGGGTCCCCTTACACAGTGTGTAACAAACTTAAATACATCTTTACTGCGTCTATAAGAAATAAGAGGGTAAGTAGCAGCCATGTGTTGCCCTTGGTTAATTGACCATCTCTGTGACCAACTCTAAAAGGCTAAGTCACATGTGGTGCAGCAACCACATACAGATGAAACAATGGACAAACAAGTCTGGCAAAGAAACACATTGGAAGCTACAGTTTTATCAGGTCATGTCTGCCAAACCGAAGGACTCATACCTAAAAACCTGCCACTTTGTTGGTCTGGGAGTATTAAGGAATACGTTAACATGATGTCCCAAGCAGGAAGGATATCAGCAATGATCTTGGAGAAGCAATTGTTACTGCCTATGAATCTGGGAAGGGATATAAGGCCTTGCTAACAATTTGACGTCCAACATGCTTTATTTAGAAAGATTATTCACAAATAGGAAACATTCAAGACAGTTTCCAATCTTCGCAACAATGGACAACCCAGCTTATTCACCCCAATGTCCCATGCAATGCTCAAAGAAGCTGCACAAAATAAAAAAGACGAGAGCTACATCTTGGAGTTTACAGGCCTCAGCATGTTACATTTTCCAAATCATGACAGTACAATTAGAAAAAGACTGAACAATTATGGCTTGTTTGGAAGGCTTGTCATGAGAACATAGCGTAGCAGCTTAAATTTGCACTGTTCCATATGAACAAAGCCGTAGACTTCTGGAACAATGTCTTTTGGGCAAACCAGAACAAAGTGGAGATATTTGGCCATAATGCACAGTGCCACATTTGGTAAAACCAAACACTCTAAATTAGCCAAAACACTTCATACCTACTGTCAAGCACAATAGTGAATGGTTGACGAGTTGGGTTTGTTTTGCAGCCATTGGGCCTCAACACATTGCAGTCATTGAATCAATAACAAACCTCTCTATAAACTAAAGTATTCTAGAGTAGGGGTGTCGAACTCAAATACACAGTGGGCAAAAATTAAAAACTTGGACAAAGTCCTGGGCCAACCTCTTATCTGATCAGTCGTCCCTCTGACTTAGTTTTTTCTCCCATCCCATGGTCCTTTCTTTGCTCTAATGCAGGGGAGAGGGGCTTTGGTGAGAGTGGTAAAATGACAGCTCCCAACTTTTTCCTCTTCTCCTTTGTATACTGTCAGGCCATTACTCATGGGCCAAATATAATCACACAGTGGGCCAGATTTGGGCCACAGGCTTGAGTTTGATGCCCCTGTTCTAGAGGCTGGGTCATACACCAGGACAATAATCGCAAGCACGCCAGAAAATCTACAACAAAATGGCTGACAAAGAAAAGAATAACAGTTTTGCAATGGCCAGACCTCAATCCAATTGAAATTGCTTTGGCAGGACCCTAAAAGAGCTGTCCATTAATAAATACCCACAAACCTGTAACACTCTAAAGTGGGTTAAAATTCCTGCAGAATGATACAAAAGACTGATAAAGTCATACAGAAAATAAAAAAAGTTATTGACTTTGGGGTGTACTTAGTTTTTCTCATATGGCCTTTCCAGTTTGGCATTATTTATGTTAAAATAATAATGTTATTTTGAATCTGAGGTTGTATTTAGCTAAATTTAAGACTTTCTAAGGATCTCTTTTTTTTTTTAAATTATGTCCTAATATGTAAAGCCATAGAAAAAAAAGGTAAACTTTCTTTTTTTCCATGACTGTTGATGATTTGTGGTTTATATGAGCTCTTCACATCTATTATTTATAAATTATCTCGTAAATCTTAGTTTTAAGTGCAATTATATTTAATACATTTATTTTATTCAAAATAGCCCCCATTCGTACATAAGACATTGGTGTGAACACCACATCAAAACCGCTGCAATCAACAGGTTGTCTGCTTTCCAGTTTAAAACCATGTTTTTAGTTTTTTTTCCAGTTCTGGTATGTATGAACTCTGCACATCTTGAACTTTATTTTTAGAAAGTGCTGTATGTCTAATCTTTTTGCTTAATCACACTTTTATCCACAAAATCTCAATTTTTATGAATTGTTTAAAATGAAGAATTAGACTTTCATGCAAAACTATAAAAAGGTGCCTGTGTGTACAACGTGCTAAGTGGCATTTTGTCAATTTATTTCAGAAAACATATACTATTGGGATTGTGTAACAAATATCCTAAAGATTCCGGGAAGCAAAAGAGTACGTTCACACGATGTATTGCAGCTCCGTTACTCCTGGGAGCTTGCACTAATATGTTCGTACTCCCGCGGCGCAGAGGGGGGGTGGCGGCAGCCTGCCGGCCCCATTGACATTCATTACTCCTGGCGTGTATTCAGCGCGAATAATTGACATGTCACTTATCTCCCCACGAGTACAATACGATCGTATTGTACGCGCGGGGAGAGGAGGCATAAGCCATAGTTCTCTATGAGAACTATAAATTACCGTAATTTCGGCGTGCATCTCGCCCATATTAGAGCGCAAATACGTGGCGAAATGCGGGCCGAAATTATTCTGTGTGAACATACCCAAAGGGTAAAACTGCTGCAGGAGCAGGTCATGTGCTAGACCCTGAGGAGTCACAGTCTCCAAAACATTGGGAATCTCGCAAGCGAACAGAGAGTGACTTTTGATCACTATATTTACTATTTTGCCATAGGCAAACTTAAACTCTATCAGTTCTCTATCTGTAAAACACTAAAACGTAAATTTTATTATGTATAACACTTAACTTCAATACACACTATTTAAAAACCTGATTTCTAACCTCCTCATTTAACCCTTTTTGCTTCTGAAAAAAGGAATAGCTTTCCCTTTTTTATTATCAAATCTGGTGGAGCACCACCTATTTTAAAAGGAAAGCCTTATATGTACAGCAAATTACTAGCTCCCGTAAGGGGTCCCCAAACCTCCTACTTGGGCAGTCGCCCTAATCTAATGGACACAAAACAAATAAGGCCCCCTTGTGACACCCTCTACAGCGGATGATACTTGTAGACAGAGGTGAGAAATCACAATTTAAAACGTCATATCTGACCTCCCCTGAGGAGGACCCAGGAGCAGTTTAGAACTGCTGCTATCCTCTGTTTTGACGCCTACACAGTGATCAATGGTCATGTAGTAAAAACAACAACAACAATGTCCCTATATTTATTGGACCCTGTAATCACATTATTGCCAGGTTCTCCCGGGCATAGAAAAGCTCATGGGTTACAGTGGATTCAGACATGCTATGCTAGTGAATAATGATATCAAAGGGAGCTATTTTACCTGTAACTGGGGCTATGCATGGAAATTATAGAGGATGTTTTATATTCAAATAACTAAACAAACTTCTGTAAAATAAAAAAAGTCTAAAACAAAATACAATTGAGAAAAACAGAGAAAAATTTGAACATCAACAGAAACCATCGGCATAGTTGCTCCGTTTACCAGTGACTATACAGATTACTCACCAAAATGCCTAAAACAAAATAGGGAACCCATTGTAATACTTATTTTAGAGTGACTTTTCATATCTGAAAACCCATCTTCTTAGACAAGCCTATCAAGATCCCTAATTGTTAACCCTCCAAATTCTGTCACACTTTCATCACTTCCTAAACTTTGGCACCCACAGGCACTTATCTGTATATAGATGTATGGTTGGGATGGCCCTTTTTATGTATACTACCCCATATTCATGTAACATGGCCAGACCATTGTAAAACCAAGGGACTTGTAACCCTTTGTTTTTACCCATACACCCTAATAGATTATAAGCTCTTGCGAGCAGGGGCCCCCACACCGCGGTCTGACCTGTACGTAGCTTTTATATAATGTAATGTCTGCTTTGTCTGTGCTTATACCCCCTTTATTGTAAAGTGCTGCGGAATATGTTGGCGCTATATAAACAGTATTATTATTATTATATACTGTAAATCTCTTATGATTTGTTTTATTTTCAGTTATGCATATTAAATTTGCAAACATCCTTGTGTGTCCAGAAAAAAAATGCACAAAAATTATTTTAGTAACCTAACAAACAAGAAATTATAGCCATTAAGCTACTAAGTGTGCAACCACAATTGTATTTGATGGTCAATGGGCTGCATGAGTTTGCCGGTAATCCTGTGATATCACTGGCAAACCTGTGTATTCATTCGTGGTCACATTTAAGACCAAGGCATTGGTCATTAAAGGGTTAAAGTGAGAATAATATGGCCACTTTCTTCCACAAACAGCACCACACCGATCCATGGATTTTGCCTGGTACTGCAGCTACATTAGAGTAAATAGGGCTGGTCTGCAATATCACCCAAAACATATGGACAGCTGTGGCTCTATTTTCAAAAGAGCACCTCGTCTTTCTAAGACAATGTTAATTGC
Source organism: Phyllomedusa bahiana (assembly GCA_025379985.1). Classification (NCBI taxonomy): domain Eukaryota; kingdom Metazoa; phylum Chordata; class Amphibia; order Anura; family Hylidae; genus Phyllomedusa; species Phyllomedusa bahiana. Next base: position 132,344 of record JAODAL010000789.1, on the reverse strand, counting down.
AATAGATGTCTGCAGTAGTCTAAAAAGCATTTCTTTCACTTTGTCTACATACAAGGCATCATCCCACACAGTGACAGTGTTGATATCATCACCTACGTCCGCTCACCCACCAGTATTCAGGAGGTAAAGAATGAACATATGTGAGAATTGCACACTATCTAGAACATGATCTCACCACTACATCAGTTGTATAAGTGCCTCAAGCATTAAATCCAAAGCCAATTCTTATCTGTTTTTTTTTTTCTCGTAAGATTTGCTGTAGGTTTCATAGAGCGGCTGCTACTTACCCTTCTTGAGAAAATGTTGAGGGCAGAAATAATTAGTCAGTGAAGATGCTTATCAAGTACAAAAAAGATACTCGCTAAAAAACTTTTACTAAAGAAGAAATGATCTGAAGATCAGCCCCTCATTGTCCATGTGGCTGATATTTCTTTTTCATCCTAATCATAAACTTTAGCTATTAATAGGTCATCTTATTGATGTTACTTGCCAGGAATATCCCTTTTTCCCGCAAAGGCTGGCTTTGTAGTTTGGGCCCTTTAAATTGAAAATAATCTGCAAGTTTGGACATAATTTACGAAGTCAAAGAATGGGGCTCAAATGCACCACAAAGGATATATGGGCTGATCCAAATTTTATGGTTTTATACACTTTTTATTTCCCCTTTGACTGTTTTGAAGTATCTAGAACGGGGGTGGCCAAGAGGAGTCATAAAAGGCACCAGATTTATCAAAGAGGTTTTCCAGTTTAGACCCTATTCACAGCTTTTTACACCTGTTTTACTAATTTCAATCCCGAAAAAATGTTCCTACAGTGCGTGGGAGGCTGTAGCAGAGTCCTAGACTTCTAGAGGTTTTATAGATCATAATTTTTTTGTCGATGCAGAGACAAAAACATTGCTAATAGGGGCAAAATTTGTCCAATTAGGGATACATCTGCCTTCTAGAAGTCTATGACGCTGTTGCAGCCTCTCTGTGGTATCTGATAAGATACATTTTTAAGTACCCACGGATAACAAAGGCTGCCAAAATTTTTTTTGGGGGAAAAAGGGCCTTAATAAAATTACAGCAAAGTGGAGCGGGGAAAAATAGAATGTCACACTTACCTTCTGGTTTCCCACCACTGCAGCTCCAAGCTCGCGACGTTCTTCACTTCAGGTTCTTTTTCCGGCCACAGAAAAAATTTTCACCCCCAATAAGGGAAGGAGTGCGAGTCTCTGCTGTGCATAAGTATGAGAACTTGAGAGCTAAGAGGAGCAGATCCTGGGGAGCATCAGAGTTGAAGCGATGTGGGACCAGGAGGTAAGTATCACTTTTTTCCACATTTTCCCCACCCTGGCTCCATTTAACTATAATTTTACAAAACTGGACAACCCCTTTAGTGATTTCCAAAGGTGAACTTGCAAAGAAATTTCAATTGTAGGGTCTACAAGGCTGCTTGAAGAGTATAGGAATATAAATATGTGGTTCACAAGACATAGAGAAGTATTGTACCTCTGAAGAAGAAATCTGCAAGTAGAGGAAGGTAAAGGATTTGTTAAAAGGCTACAGAGAGTTTTGAGAGTTCTGGAGCCTTCGTTCATGGAACGTCTGCAGTTTGCTACTGGGCTTTACAGACAACCTCTAGGCATTTGGGCCGACATGTATGAACGGGGCTGCGCCAGATAACTGGCATCTTTTTAGCCCGATATCAGACGCAGCCCCATTCATACATTTTTAAATCTCCAACACACCACTCCCGGGCCTGTTACATAGTGCCTGCGGTGCTTTGTAACGCGCCTTATCTCGGGAGGGGGAGTGGGTGGCCTCTAGAACTGTATAAAGCTATAGCTTTATAGCTTTACTATGGTATTTCTATGAGAAGGGGAACATCTCTCCTTAAAGATTCAGTGAATCAGAAGTAAATTGAGGATTTGTTACAACCTATAGAGGGCGCAGTGAGCTTTCCAGCTCCTTTCCCATAATGCCTTGTGATATGGTATTTCTAGGCGCATTAAAGTTGGAACAGGTATACCACTTTGAAAGTGGTATACCGGAGTCCGAACTGTCGTGCAAGCGCTAGAGTGCGCCTGATTTATGACCCAGTGTAGAGCGGGTTCATAAATTAGGCGCATTCTATGCCCTTATTATGAGCATGAAAATTGGCATTCACACGCCAAATTTTATGCTGATGTTCCTACGGTTGAGTTTTGCTAGCAGCAGCTGCTCTCAGATATAAAGAAATGTAGGGTATGTTCACATGGCCTAATTTGCTGCATATTTCAGCACGCATTTCGCCGAGTATTGCTCTTTATACACGGCAAAATGCGTGCCACAATTATGGTAATTCATAGCTCTCATAGGGAGCTATAGATTACGCGTCGTCTCCCCGCACGTACAATACGATCGTATTGTACGTGCGGGGGGAGAATTATGTGCCACTGATAATGCATGTGCTTTGGAATTACATGCTGATAAACACGTGGTTCCAAAACACACTGTGTATTGCAGCGCGTATTATATGCGCTGCAATAAGCCGTGTGAACATACCCTTATACCACATTCCAATATGTAGATTACTCTCTCTCTCTCTCCTCTCTCTCTCTCTCTCTCTCATCTTATTATAATATATATATATATTAATATATTATTTTTTTTTTTTTTTACTGGAAAACCCCTTTAAAGGTGTGCACCATTATAATGACACAAAATTTGGTGTCAAGTAAGTCAGATAAAAGTGCCTCAAGAGGTGCCAAATTTATTACACATTGACCCACATTTACTATTTTGGTTGTGCCAAAAAAGTGTTTTACAACGGCTCAAAATGTGGCAGATTCTTTGTCTAGCATGTCGCAGACAGTTTTTGCAACCCGACACAGAAGCATGCATTTTGCAGTAAATGGTTGTGGCTTCTGGTGTAGAAAGTACACCAACCAATCGTCTAAAAAGCTAGACAAGTGTAAAGTTGTCCCGAATTAATCAATGACCTACTATGATAAATCTGGTGCATTTTTAGACAGCCTGTTTAAGTTTATGCTATTAGACAGCAATAGTAAAATTGCGGGCCCCACTATATAATTTGAGCTGGGTTTTTCCCTGACGGGAACAAAACCCGGGGCCCGGGGGGGGAAAGAAAATATAAATATTTTTGGGACTTAACATTTTCCTTTCTTGTTGGGTTTTATGCAGCCCAAATCGAGAAGCTTGTTTTTTTAAGGGGCCCAAATGAAATTTTTAAAAATGCCCCAACCCCCTTATAAAGATGAACTTCTTAATAAAAAAATATTTTTTAAAGGTCGATATAATTTGAGTTATCACAAAGTTTGGATCTTGCAGGGATTATTTAAGGGTTGTCACTGAGAGCTGTAGTGGTGGTTATATTGGTAGTGACCTATTTTTACAGAAATCAGTAATAAAAAATGGCTTAATAAGATTTGTAACTATTATTTGACAAAATAAAACTAAGTAACTGGCTTGTAAAATTTAAGGAAGGATTCACAACCCTTTACTGGGGATTTCCCCGGTTCCGGCCCCCAGGGAGATGTACCCCCAACCCCGTTTAAAAAAGTGCGTCCACAGCGCAGACCCCCCGCAGATGCACCCTCAGGTGAACCTCCCCCGGGCCACCCCCCCCAACACCCCAAAGTAGGGAGCGGTATCCCCTGCGGAGCAGGGCCGAGAGCAGGACCCGCCCGGGAAAAAGCCGCAGGACAATCCAAGAGGGCGGCCGTGCCGCACCACTAAATGCAAAAAAGGGCCCAGAGAAGGTGGGGGGGGGGGGCCCAAAAAAAACAGGTGGAGGAGGGGCTGGGGGCTGGAAAGGGAAAACCCCCCAACAGCTATCCCCAAAAATAGCCCCGGGGCCCCCCAAAGGGAAAAGACAAACTCGCCGCTCACAATAGCTACAAGTATTTCCCAAACAGGGGTTTTGCCGGGGCGATACCCCCTGACCTGCGGCTGCATTAGAAAAAAGGAAAAACAGTCTAGGTTCTTACCAACTACAGCAGGAGGGAAAGGACCAGGGGCCGCTAGGTTTGGAGGAAAGCTGGAAACCGAATAAAAACGTTCTTGAAATTTGACAATGGGCGCCCTGAAACCCCAAACTCAAGCTTTGGCCAAGGCCCAGGGGTTTTCAGCGGGCCCGTAAGAGGGCCCCTTAAAAAAACCCGCCCCAAAGGAGCAATCTGGGGAATGGGGGGGTTTTGCCCGAGTTTTTAAAACAGCGGGGCCCTTTCCAAGATCAAAATTCCAGGAATTTTTCCCCAGCAGCCCGGGGCTAAAAAAATCCCTCCCGGGTCGGGGAAGTACACAGAGGGGGCCCCAGGGGCCAGTGTGTCCCTCCCGCCTAAGCCCCAGAGACCAAAAACCGTACGGGCATTTTTGAAGTTTTTTGGGACTTTAAGGGAAAAATCTGAAATTCCAGGGCGTCCGGCGGGGTTTTAAATCCCCCTTTTTGTCATAAGGGGCCCCCAAATTCCCTATTGTTTTGAGGATTTTTCCCGCTGTGTCTTGCAACCCCGTAGAGCTTTTACCCAAGATCTTTTACGACATCTTCAAACGAAAAATCTTTTTCCCCAAAATCCTTTAACCCGGGACCCTAAGGGCGGGGTTCCCCAAAAGGGTTCCTCCCCGCTTCTTCACATCAACTACAGGGGACGAACCCTCTCTCTCCGCCTTCTAGCTTCTCCAGGGTCGCCGGAGACAACACCTTTAAATTTTCCCCCCCCCGGGAAGAGGCAGAGGGACTCCCCCTTGGAAAACTCCTCCCCATCTCCTCCCCCGGGCTGTCACCCAAGGGGAAAAAAGCCCCCAAGAGGACCCAAAGGCCCCAAAATCTTTGTTTCCGGGGCCTGAGGACTAGGGACTTTAGTTTGGGCACCAACGATTTTTTGGGCCGGACTTACCTGAGGGGTTTCCCCTAGGGATTACCCTTTTAAAAATTTCTTGGGACAAAGTTTAATTTGGGTCACCCTTAAACCTGAACTAAAATAAGGGCCCCAAATCTCTGTTTGGGGGCCTGCAGTTTTAGTCAATCAATCAGCCGGGGAGCTGGGTTCTAAGCCCCCCTTTAAAAATCTGGCGGGGAGGGGGGGGGTTTTGAGGGTTGTTAATCTTTTAATGCTCGTTCCCCCATCTTTTGTTGCTGGAAAAAAGGGATCACTGTCACGAAAACAAAGGGAGGAAAAGGGGGGGCCCTTTTTTTGGGCGTTTTTCAGTTATGGTTGATCCCTATTTGGGGTTTTTTACTTGTTTTTTTCTTGTGCGATGCGATCTCTCTTCCCTTCTATGGTGTTTACTGTCCTCTTGGGGCCCTGGGAACATTTCGGGTGGGGAACCCAAATCTATTTTCCTTTTGGGGACCAAAAAAAAAGCCTTTTCATCTTTAAAAAAGACTTTTTTTTGCGGGTCATCTCATGGAACATAAAAAGGGCGCGTTCCCCCCAAAAAACCCATGAAGGTTTACCCGGGAAATTTTTGAAAAATGGGGCCCAAGGGTATTGTCCCCTTTTTCAGGGGTCCCCCCTTAAGGGGAGGACTTAAAACGCTTAAAAAACTGTGGGTTGGGATTTCGTTGGGGTCTCCCCCAGTGGGGGGGAAAGGGGGGTTGTCACCCTCCCTACACAAGAATTTTTTCGTTTTAAACTATCTCACATGATCACCCTGAAGGGAGACCTCAACCTGGTCATCCCCATGGGGAGGGCAAGGACTCAGCTTTTTCAATGTATATCCCAAATGGTTTTCAACCCGGGGTTTTTTTAACCCGGGGTCTGGAGGCGAGGGGTAGCCCTGATCCCCGGGTTTAACAGCAAAGGGAAAAGAGGGAAAATTGGGAAAGAGGTTTTTGACCCTCTTATAACAGAAGGGGGGGGCCCCTTTGGGGGTTTCTAAAGGGGGGGAAGTTTTCACCCTTTTTGGGAGGGGGGGTTTCAACCCCCATGAAAAGCCCCACCTTTTACAAAACTGCGGAGGGGCACAAAACCAGATTTAGGGGAAAAACTTTTTCCTTTTTTTTCCCCTTTCACAAATCGTTTGGCCCCAAAACGACCCCATTTTAGTTTTCTGACACCCCCTTTTAAAAAGGGGAGAAGAAACGCCCCCCAAACAAGGCATGGTCAATTTCCCGACCATTTCCCACTTTTTTTGGCTTGGCGGACATTTTTCCCAAAGGTTAAAGGAAATTTTATTTGGGAAGTCCGGAAATTGCCCAAAACGGATAATTTCACCGACTTTTGGGCAAGGATTTGGGGGAAGATGTAAAGCCCAAAAACAATTAAAACCCATTTTAAAAAGACCCGAAAGCTCTACTTGGGGAACTGCAAAGTGGTACTGCGAGGCAGAATTTAAAGGCCTTAAAACCCTTTCCCCCCACAGGAAAAAATCTTAAGACTTTTAAACCTTTCAGGCCCCTGACGCTGTTCGGGAGACGTATAAAGTTTTCCTCCCGGGTGGTCGGGGCAAGAACAGACTGACTTTTTAAAAAGGCCCAAAAAGGGGAATTTTGACCTTTGGGCTGAACGCAGGGAAAGGGTCTACCTAGATTTACATATGCCCCCTTTCCTTGTTCCGTTAAAGGAAACAGTCGGGGAAACTCTTATCTAGACTTCTCAAAAGGGGTCCCACAAACCCCACAAACCCCCGGGCCCTCCCAAAAATCTAAAAGGGTCCATACCTCCAACCCCGAAAATGTTAAAAATGATACCCTTTCGGGAGTTCCCACACTAAAGCTTACTCCTCTGAAAGGTCAACCTCCCTCGTTTGGGAAACCGGGGTTTCCTGTCTAGGGGTTTGAAAATACCTCGCTTGTCAGACCTGCAGAGGGTGCCCCTTTAAAAAAGGGGTATTTTGCCCCGAATCAGAGCGCCCTCCGCCCGTAAGGATTGGGAAAGCAACCGGGGCCCCGATGGGTTTTCAGAGGGAAATATACAAGAAACCTAACCCCAACCCAAAACGCCCCCGATCCTTTCTAATTTTTACAACCGGTACTCCCCCTCCAAAGGGGCCCCCTTTGCCCCCGAATCCAAAAATCATTTATAAAGATTTTCCCCCCAAAAAAAGGCAAAGGGGTTCCCCTGCTGCCTGCCCCCCTACAGGGCCCATTTTTACTGATTGACATCGACCCAAAAAAACTATCTAAAAACCCGGCGGGTCGCTTGGCGGCCCTTTATTTCCCCCAGCTGATCGGGTCCCCTCAGAGGGGGTTTATTAGGGGGAGGGGTCCCTTTGGGGGAAAATTAAAGGGAAAGGCTTGGCAGTTTTTGGGGCAGGGCCCCTCACGGCCAGTTTCCCGGAGCGCAGCCTTTCCCCGGTTTGGGCCCTTTGGGGCGAAAAAAAACCCTTTTACCGTGCCTTGGGGGCTGGCTTGGGCTGTGCGGACAGCCCTGGGAAATTACGGGGGCTTTTTAGGACCTACCCCCTCGGGCCATTAATATGACAGCCCTAAATGGCCCCAAATCCCCACCCCGGGGTTTTCCCTTTTCCTCCCGGGGTTTTCCCCTCCAGAAGGGACCAGAAAAGGGGTGCCCATTAAACCCCCCCCTTTTCTTTAATATAGCTCTTGAACCCCCAAACAAGATTTTAAAAAGAATCTTTACCTTTTTTTAGGTGTCCGGCTTGGAGGGGAAAAGGAGTTTAAGTCCGCGCTTTTCAGATGCCCCGTCTTATTTATGGCCAATCCCCTTTTTTCATCTCCCAAGATTTTTTGATTTTTTCACCTGGGTTTGGTAAATTCTCAGGTATAAGGGGAAATGTTACTAAAAGTGAGATTTTGGAATAGGCCCGGGATTGGCACCCCCCGCAATAGAGCGCCATGGGGGTCGACATAGGGGTTTCCCAGGGTACAAACACCTACCTGGTCGAAAATTGGTAGAACCCAGACACGTCTATAAATTGAATATCCCCCCCACCAATTTAAAAAATCTCTAAGACCTGAAAAAAATTGGGCTTAAATCCCGCTCTCATTGGCTCAGATTTCCAAAGCTATTTTAAAAAGATTAGTTTCCCGGAAAATGTTGTATTTCCCTTACAAAAACCCTTCCCCTTTTAATTTTGGCATAAATTTATGTCAACAAGATCAACTCCTGCTTTTCTAATTTTTTCTGGGCTGGAAAGAAACCCCCGGGTTGTCTTAGGAAAAAAAATGCTGCCCAAGGGGAAGGGGGTCCCGGGAAACTCCCGGATGTCAAGGTACAATTTTGGCCTGTCCCGGCCAGGGCACAGTTAGCTGGCTGTTTGAACGTAGTTCCTTCTCTTAATGGGACCCTAGGGAAAAAGACTCAAAAGGGCCCTGGCAACCCCCGGACCCCTTTCCACACTAGATACCCCCAAATGCCCGGCCCCTTTTGTCCTCGGGACTGTTTCAACCCACACAATTATGGGGTTTTTAAGGGGAAAACCGGAAAAAACTGGGCCTTCCCCTTTTTTTAAAATTTTAAGGACAAAGCCCTTATGGGGGCATCCGGGAGGGAAAAAAGTTTGCTTTTTGGGGAGACAGGGTCTAAAGACCGCGGGACAGCTAAAGCACAAAAATTGAATAAAAGGCTCACGCCTAAAAAATCCGAAAAATTTGCCCTTTCCTGGCACGCATATGCTTGCTGCGTACCAATTGCCCAAATTTTTTTAAAAAGGGAGGTTTAGATTATCAAAGGGACTGTCCCAAACGGGCTATGACAATTTTTTTCACTTCCCCCAGGGCATTCCAAACCCCCTCTCCCCGTCCCAAAACTGTGAGAGGATGGTGCCAAAAGACGGGGAAAATGGAAACCCGGCTTTTTAAATTCTGGCAAACCCCCGTATAGGGGACCCCAAATTCCCCGGAAAAATATTTTTTGAGGCCTGGGTGCGGTACCCAAACCAAAAGTCTTTTTGTGAGACCTGGGGTTAAACTTTTTTTAAAAATTTAAATTCCTTTTGCCATCTACCCCCTTTTATTGCCCAAACCCCTCAGAAATTTTCCCCGATAGTTCCCCCGCACTTCCCCCAAATTTTGGGGACTTAAAAAAAATGATCTTGGCAAAGGTTTTTGGGAAAGAGTGCCTCGCAGCAATATTGGGGCAAGCATAGTCCGATATATCGGGGTCACTTTGGGGGGACACTGCAAAAAAACCCATGAAACCTTTTTTATATTCCACTCTCCCGGCCCCCTGCGTGAACGGGGGACCCCTCCCCCCTATCCCGGGGAATAAAAAATATAGCCTGCCGGCTGCCAAAAAAGCTGCCTAATTTCAGCAAGTGGGCTCAAACCCAAAACCCCCCCCCCGCTCACCGGGGGCCCTAAAAAAGTGGAGGAAATATCCCTTTTTGATAGACTCGAGGCAGAAAACACAAAGAGGACCACAAGGGTTTCTTCAGGCATGGGCGAACTTTTATTGAGCCCCCAAAATATTCGGACAGGGGAAATTTTCAGCCCTGATGCCAAAATTTTCCCAAAAACAGGGCTGGTATGTAAGGAAGGGGTCGTGGACTTTTGGGGAAAAACCTTTCCGGGGGTGAGAAACATAATCACATTAGGCGCAGCACGACATTTATCAGATTGACCCAGATAGAGGGGTTTATAGAAGTTTGCAGAAATTTGGTTTCAGCATAACACCAGGGTCCTTTACGAGAGAGATGACACACGCATTTTTGGTTATCTTTTCACATGTTGTATATGTTGTTGATGTCTGTGTAGATTGCCTTGTTTTGAACATGTTTTAGCTTTGACATGATGCCGCAATGGTCCAGGCACTGGCCTGCAAAGCGAAATTTAGATCTGATCTGTAACATGACAGAGCTATTTTTTGGTTGTTTCTGTTTCCAAAATAAGAAAAGCAAATAAAATGTGTTAAAAAAAAAAACAACAACCCTTTACTGCACCCCAGCAGCTGGCATAGTACAGTAAAGATGACATAGCTATTTACACTAGTGATTTAAGACTTGCCAACCTGGTGCAGATGTTACTAGACCATCTACGTATGGTCTGCATATGATCAAGAGCCTCAGAAATAGAGTAACAATTGTATACAGAGACCTCCAGACACACAGTCATGTACAGTGTGTAATTGCTAAGCCTTTTGGTCAAATACATCTTTACTGTACAACTAGAAGCTTAAAGGGTTGTCTCACTACAAAGATTAGCTTGTAACATATAGGAAACAGTAAGTGAAGACATTTTCCAAATATATTGCTTTGTTTATTTTTCTTTGTTGAGGAGATAAAAGTGATTTTATTAGCTCTAAGTGCATTCAGGTTTCTCTAGGTTACTGACCTGTTCTACCCTGCTGTTTGTCTTATCTAATAGCAGAGATTACCTCATCATACAGGTCACCACACAGAGCTGCCAGCAACTTGAAAGCTTGAGTGTTATCTGACCTCACAAACAAAGGAAACTAAGTGGGTATGTTTACTTTAGCTCCTAAGACTCTCTGGACTTTAGATAAACATCTCCTGCTCTAATGTCAGCGTAATTAGCAGACCTTTGTATACAGAGCTGATATGCTAATTACTGCAGGGACCTGACCAGGAAGAGACAGGGTGTGTGAATAAAAGCTGATTTTGGCTTTAAAACAGCGTGATGAGACAATCCCATTAAAGGGGTTGTCTCATCTCAAAGTTTCATAAGATGCAGGAATTAAATAATGCTGCTTTGCTCTGTCACTTCCTGGTCAAACTGTCTGTAATTAGCATATGAGCTCCGTGTATTCAGACTTCTGCTAATTAGATAAATGCTGCTTTGCTCTGACAGACGCCTCTCCATTGCTGTCGCTCGGGCTTGGTGTCAGCCAGCAGTAGTTTTTGACACCCCAAGGCTGACACTAACCCTGTGTCATTATTACCCCAGTACCTAATGCACCAGGGGTACTGGGAAGAGCCAGGTAACCGTCAGGAGCGGACCCTCTAATGTGATGGTCTGCTTCTGGGGCAGCTGCGGGCTGGGTTTTTTTTTAGAGTGGGAAGGGACCAGTATTAATGGACATTCCCATTCTGATAGTATCAGGCTGCAAGTGTCGGTTTTACCTAAAAATGAAATGTACATATAACACACAATGATAGATGTAGAAAGTGCATCTTAACTGTGTCCTTAATGAGGTTATAGTGTACCTAACATGTCACTATAAAATGTCTAATGTTTTCTAAATCTAGAGGAACAATTTATGCCATTGTACATACATCAGTGGCATCTAAGTTGCAGCTTTTGAAGAAAAAAAAATACTCCCAGCATGTCCTGACCACTTACATGCATATTCCCATCATTGTAGCAGGTGTTTCACTCATCCAATTATCCGACAGAAGTTACTCTCGAGTCCACAGAATTTGCACAACTTCCTTAAAGGGGTTGTCCTATCTCACACATATCGATATGATGACATATGGATAAGGCCTAACCGCAACTCCCACTGAAATTAATGGGAAAATTCTCATCCCCTCTCCATTCTGAATGAAGACATTCGTGTGCCCGTTCTCCAGATGAGAACACCTCTTTAAGGCTATGTTCACACGGCTTAATTGCGGGTAGTAATAATCCCCAGCAATTACCTGTGTGGACTGGGCGGCGGCAAGAATAACTAGAGGGGGTGAGCGGGGGCCGGCACTCGCCGGCCCATAGACTTGAATTGCCAGCGGCGCGTATACGCCGCTAGTAATTCACATGTCAATAATCTCCCCCCGCCCGGCGGCTTCGCCGGGCGGGTAGAGGAGACGTAATCCATATTTCTCATGAGAAATTTTGAATTACCGTAATGAATGGGCCGTTTTCGGCCCGTAATTGGCGCACTTCGGCGCGTAATCACGGACCGAAATACGGCCCATTTTAAGCCGTGTGAACATGCCTTAAGGGTACATCCTGTTGCTTATACCAGCTGCAAATATGATATTTTACAATTAACTTTAGAAGATACACTGGTTCAATATTTATCTGCACATTGTTTTGCCCTCTGGTTGAAATATGGCTGGTTCTTGGTTGAGTGCACACGACAATGACAGTTGTGAAATCCATGTGTAAAGACAACCCAAAGCAAAGTCCAATATAAGCCTCTTTTGACACTTTGTGATCATAATCTGTAACGCTTCGGATATAGTGGATCCACTGGACCGCCGCAAGCGATGGTGAAGGCCGCCCCAAGGACTGGAATCTAAGTGGGTCCCGGTTTTCACCAGAGCCCGCCGCAAAGCAGGGTGGTCTTGCTGTGGCTGGATTCCACCAGGTCGCTACCCATGAGACGAACTGCTTACGGCGGCAGCCGAGGTGCGACTAAGTAACAGGTTGTCGGCAGGCGGATGACCAGACGGATAGAGCGGAGGTGACCAGGTGGTCAATATGTTTTTAATATGTTTGCTTTATCCGCTGGCCGCAGTTCACTTGCATACGTGACCTCGTTCATTTATCTTTTTGCCTCCTATTTATGCACTTCGCATTATATTTATTCAGCATATTAATGTAATATTATTCTATTATAGTCTTATTAGTACTTACAGAATATTATGCTGTAGTTATATTTTCTTTAATGTTTCATTTCGTTTGAGCAAGCAGCACTAACTGGTTTGTTATTTACGGTCTCTGCAATTTTTCTCTTTGAACTACATTTACCATGAGGCTTTGCGGTGTATGCAGGATGTTGTCATGATAATTATTCCATGTTTCCTGTTACTTAGCATTCAAGTGTCGTTTAGATGGACAACTTTCCTTTTTGAACTACATTTACCATGAGGCTTTGCTGTGTTTGCAGGAAGTCGTCATGATAATGACTTCCGGTTTCCGGTCACCTAGTGTGAAGTGTCCCGCGGCCAAACAGGTGAGAGCAGTGTTTTTGATTGTTTTTTTTTTTTAAACAAAATCAAGTTTATTTGGAAGATATGCAAGAGTTACATCATTTGTATAAAGAGACAGCACTTACATAAAAACCAGGTGCAAGTACAATGAATAGAATTCAAAGCTCAGATACGTCTCATTATTAGATCCATAATAAAAACTGTATCTAATAACTCTACAGAGTGTAAACCGGTCGTGTTTTTGATTGTTATGCATGCCTTAAACATATAAATAACAGGGTTCAATCTATACTTGTATGCTATGAGTAAGGGGAATCTGCTTTAGTTTCCCCGAATCCCCATTTGAGGGCCCAATCTACAGGGGCCCTTTGTCAATTCCCATTGCCTAGGGCATTATATATACTTTTTTTTATGAAGATTCAAAAAATTTTTTTGTGCTTTTAACTGCAAATTGCCCAGGGATGCCCCTGCGCCCTGTCTCGGGTCGAAAGGCGCGTCCGTGCGGGCGGCTCCCAGCGAGCCCCGTCCCGCACCCCGGGTTCGGGGTCCGCTTTTGCCCCGTCCCCCCCGACGTCAACTTCCCCGGGGCCGCGCTCCTGCTCATCAGTCCCAGTCCCCCCGGCGCCCCCCCCCGCCCCGGGGGCGCGGGGGGCCCCCGGCTGTTGAAATTTAAAGGGGCGTGCGCCGGAAATTTGGGTTTTGCCGGGCACTGCCCTATTTGGGCCCTGGCCCTTCCTGCCACCCCTTGCCGATCCTTAGTGTGTTTTACCTCTGGAGAAAGCTTCCTAGCCTAGTCTTGTTTTCCCGGGAACCTACCCCTTGCCTACTTTTTATCGACCACGAATCTTGCTCCTCCCCTGACCTTCTCCCCGTCCCCGACACGGCCCTTCCCTGACAAAATCTGAACTACCCCTTCCCTTGGCCGCCCCCCGCGGGCAACCCCGCCGGGAAACGACCTGGAACCCCGCCACGGGCAAGTCCATCCCGCTTTGGGGCGGGTTCTGGTGAATCCCGGGCCCTCCCTTAATTCCTTCCCGGGCTGGGCTTTCCACCCCGCCTGCGGTGGTCCACCCGGTTTCCACTCCCCGGGCCTTACAGAAAGGAATCCGGCCATGGACCCCCCCAAAGGGGCCCCCTTTTGCCAAGTGCCCGCCATTTTCCCCCACCGTTGGGGCCCAAGCACCCAAAAACCAGATCGCCAGCAAGCAAAAACAGCCGACCCAACTCTCCCTCTCGGGTGCAGCAGTACATCGCCACTCGGGCAGCACCTGGGCTGCGGGGGTTTTCCCCCGGGGGCAGGGGCCCCTCGCCCCAAAGCTCCGGTTACCCATGCCAACTAATTTAAATGGGGTTTTCCAAAGGGTTTTCAGGGGCTTCATCACCCGTGCCCCTGCATGGGGAACCAGGGCCCGGGTCAGTTTCCGAAAAAAAGGGATCCAAGGGGGCCCTTTCATGGTCCCTCCCCCCGGAAAAGCCCTGGCCGGGCAACGCCTCTGGGGGAACCGAGGTGCCCCAATAAACGGCCGATCTAGACTTTTCTACAATTTTCCGGATGTCTTCGGGGAACCCCGGGCCGTGCGTCTTCTGCCAAAATTTGGGCCGGGGGTTAAAACCTGCAGCAAGGGGAACCCCCTCCGTGGGAGCCCAACGTCGTGCAATTCCGCACACTAAAAATCGGAGCTAGCCGGGAACGATGCAGCTTTTATGCGCCACGTTCAAGAAAGGCTCCCAGCCCTATCAAGGTGCCCGCCCCCGGGAAACCTTCCGTTTTCCCTTTAAGCGAGCAAAACCCACCGGGCCCCGGGATTGAAAACCCCGTTCGCAAAAGGCGTGAGGAGCTCCCCAAAGCAAAGAACCACCCTACACCCCCCTCCATCCCACCCTTGCCCCGGGGTTTTTTCCACACCCCTCCCCGCCTCCTTCCCAGCCAGCCGTGGAAGAGGCCATGCAAGGGAAAAGGAGCCCAAACCGGGTCCCCCGAAAGGGAACTTAACCGAGGGCCCGTAAAGAGAACCTAGTCCTCCCGGGGGCAGCCCGATAAACTCCTCCGTTTTTTTTCTGCTTCGCCCCCCGGCGTTCGGGGAAGGGGCAAACCCGGCCCAACGTGGGAAAAAGCTTCCCTAAGCGGGCAGTCTCTCTCCCCCCTAACATTTCGGTCCTTTTGGGCACTGAACCCGGGGACCCCACTTTCAAGTTTCAGCTTCTTGGACTCCGGTTTTGCTGGAAACTTCCTGGACCTGCCCGGGTTTCCCTCAACCCCTTCCCGGGGGTTCCCGGGAGAATCCTCGTCCATTTCCTTGGGCTTTGGAAAAGTTTCCTCCGTAAACCCATCCTTTTCCGTACTGGCCTTGTCCCCCAATTGGGGGCATTTCCCCAAAAAGAGGACTACCCGTTCAGGGGTTTTTCCCCCGGCCCTTTTTTCCCCCGTCCTTTTGTGTCTCCATGGCTGCACGCCATGCCCCCGATGTTTGACTGGCAGAGGGGCGGGGCCCTTGCGGGGGGGCCCTCAATTCGGCCCTCGCTTTTTTGGTGACCCCCTCCCCCGGTGCCAGCCGTTTCAGGGACCAGCTAAGCCTTTTCCCCCACCCAAACCAGCCTTCCTTTTCGGGGGTACATTTTTCTGTCGGGGCCTACGGGGGGGATCCAGCAAAGCGTCAGCCCATTTTGCAGTGGCCACGCCCGGTGGGTTTTTCGTCCCATACACGTTTTTTGGGGGGTTCTGTAACTACTACCCCAAATTTTTTTTTCCCCCACTTTTCACGCTAGTGGCTCCGATAGGGGCTCTAAAACCTAAAAAAACCCCTAACCCACGCAGCTGGCAATCCAAGTTTAGGGGGCTTTCCCGGCAAAGCCAATTTCGCCTTACCACAGCATCGTCCTCCGGGGCGGACCCCGCAAAACCCCTTTTCCCCTTTGGGAAGTGGATGCCTCCCTGTGGGGGTCGGAGCCACCTTACGCAAAAAGGGCCCCGGGCAAGACCGTAACGTTGGCTTCTTTTCCAAACGTTCTCCCCGGCCGAAAGGAACTACACGAAGGCGACCGGGGTTTTTCTGGGCCCTCAAGATGGTTTGGAAGAATGGCGCTTAAACCAAAGGGGGGGGCCTTTGCCAACCCATCCTTTCATCTATTTGGACCAAAAAAACCCGCAATACCTCCCCGACCTTGCGACTTAACCCCCGCCAGGCCCAGGTGGTCGCCTTCTTCTCCCGTTTTACAACCCCAAATTTAATTCCGGGGCCTGGAGAAGAACATCAAGGCCCGGGCGTTTTTCCCTTTCCCGGGGTTTTTGCCGGGGGGGTGAGGAGTCCCACTCCAGAGCAAATAATTCCCCCAGAACGCCTTTTCTCGGCTCTCCATTTACCTCCCCGGGAAGGGTTTCCCCCAGGGAGGACCTACAAAGGCCCGGGCCCCCGCAGACCCCATCTTGAAATGGGCCATTTTCTTTGGTGGGCCGGGCCAAAACCCGGGGCCGAAAAACGTTTTCCCTTTTATATCCCGGGTTTTAAATTTGGGGGCCCCAAACTCGTCAAGGATGTCAAGGATTTTGTTTCAGGCCATAACTCCCGTGCCCCCCAACCAAAACGCCCGCCACAAAACCGGAAAGGTTTTACACACCCAATACCCATTCCCCACGCAAACCTTTGGGCCAACATTGCGATGGACTTTATAACCGATCCCCCCCCTTTGGCTGGGAACACCGTCATTTGGGGGACTACTGAACGGTTTTTCCAAGATGCGCATTTTGTCCCCCCCCCCCTTCCGGGCCGCCATCGGCCACCCCCCTGGCGGAGCCAATTTTTTTCCCGCAGTGTTCCGTCTGCATGGGCTCCCGCAGAAAAAAACGTCTCGGGTCGGGAGTCCATTTTTTTTCCAAATTTCTGGGGTGCCCTGTTTTCCCAACTCCAGGGGAAGCTCGACTTTTTCGTCTGCTTACCACCCTCAGACGAATGGTCAGGTGGAGGAGTAAACCAGGGCTTGGGGGGGTTAAACTACGCCACTTCGTTTTTAGCCCCGCCAAGACGTTGGTCCAACTTTTTTGCCATGGGCGGGGTTCTCCCTCAACTCCCGAAATCGGAAACCGCAGGGGGCTCTCCCTTCTACATTATATAAAGGGCTGCATGCCCCCCACCTCTCCCCCTGGCATCTCCATCCGAGGGTTTCCTGCGCGGACGCACTGGGTTTAGACTAAAACCACTGTCCCCAACCCCCCAATCCCTTTCCCGCGCTTCCGACGCACGAAACCCAAGCCGGGCAAAGGAAGAAGTCCCCTCCGGGGGTTTCTCCCCCGGTGACAAAGGGGTGGCTGTCGGCCAGATATGTCCCCCCTAAAAAATTGGGGCCCCCCCCCTTCCTGGGGCCCTTTGAGGTTTTGACTCCATTAATCCGGTTTCTTACCCAAAATCCCTCCCTCCCACCCTAAATTCCTAACTCTTTCCACGTCCCTCTAAAAACCCCCGGTCCTTAACCGTTTCCTCTAATCTACCCTCCCCCCCCCATAGCGATGCTTTTCCCAATGTCTTTTAAGTCAAAAAAATCCTGCGTATGAGGAGAACTAGAGGGAAACGGTTTCTTTTCTGGGAACGGAAAAAAAAAAAAAAAAAAATTTCCCAAAAAAAAAAAAAAAAAAGAAAAAAAAATAAAATAAAAAAAATAAAAAAAAAAACAAAAAAAAAAAAAAAAAAAATTAAAAAAAAAAAAAAAAAAAAATTAAAAAAAAAAAAAAAAAAAAAAAAAAAAAAATATAAAAAAAAAAAAAGCCAAAAAAAACCCCAAAACCACCCCCCCCCCCCCCCCCCCCCCCCCCCCCCCCCCCCCCCCCCCCCCCCCCCCCCCCCTACCCCCCCCCGACCCCCCCCCTTCCCCCCCCCCCCCCCCCCCCCCCCGCCCCCCCCTCCCCCCCCCCCCCTCCCCCCAACCCCCCCCCCCCCCCCCCCACCCCCCCCCCCCCCCCCCAAACCCCCCCCTCCCCTTCCACCCCCCCCCCCCCCCCCCCCCCCCTCCCCCGGGGGGCGCCCCCCCTTTTTGAAATTTGGGCCCCCGTCCCCCCCCCCCCCCCCCTTGGGTTTTCCCCCCCCCCCCCCCCCCCCCCCCCCATTAGGGCCCCCCCCCCCCCCCCCCCCCCCCCGGCCCCAGGGACCCCCACCCCCCCCGGAATAACCCCCCTTCCCCCCCCACCCCCCCCCCCACCCCCCCCCAACCCCTACCCCCCCCCCCGCCCCCCCCCCCTTTAAAGCCCCCCGAAACTTGGGGGCCCGGCCCGACCCTTCCCCGGCCGCCCCCCCGTTTTACAACCAGACCGCCGGGGCCCAAACCCGGGTGTCCCCGGGGGCTTTCCCCAGCCCGCTGCCCAAACGAACCTACAAGTCTCCCTTGGCCGCCCCCCCGCAAACCCCCCCCCCATTGGGAAAAAGGGGGCCCCTGGTAGGGGAAATTCCCCCCCCAGCCAAAGTCCAATTTTCCCCTTTGGGGGGGGCGGGCTTTTTGAAAAAAAACCGCCTAATTTTTTTTCCGTTTTCCCCGGCCCCCCTTTTGGGCCCTTCCACCCAATTGGCCTCGGTGGTTTCCAGCCATCCACCTTTCCCTCCCCTTACGTTTATCAAGGGAATTTGGGTTTGGAATTCCCCCTTTTCCCCTTTTTCCCGATGCAACCCTCCTTGACCAGGTGGGGGAAAATTTTCAGTAAGGTCCAAGGGAAGGGTGGGGGGACCCCCCGGGCCCTTTTTTTCAAAAACCGGGAAAAATTTTTTTAACCCTTTAGCGGGGCGGAACGGGACCCTTAGAATTAAATTTTCCATTTTACCGGGGGGGGAAAAGGACACCAGGCACCGTAAAAAAAAGGGGTTTTACTAAAGGGGGAACACCAAAGGGTTTCCCGCAGGGGCAAAGGGAAAAGGGGGAATAATTGGGACAAGCCCCCGGGAATTAACCCCCAAATTTCCGCAAAGCTTTCCCTTTTAAAATTTTAGAGAGCCCCCCAACCCCGTGCCCTAGAGGCGGGAGCTTCGCGGCCCCGGCTGGCGGCAGAGCAGGGGAGAGCAGGAGCGCGGTCAGGTGAGTAAGGTTTGCAATGCGCCTGCGGCCTGACATGCAGGTCGCAGCGCCACTCGCCGCCGGAGAAAGGGCACGGATGCGCCCGCGGCTCGTAGAGAGAGCCGCAGGGGCACCTGTGACAGTACCCTCCCTTGTGCCTACCCTTCTTCTTGGCCAGAAAAGAAAATTCGAAGAAGTGGCAAGGTCCCCCGATGTTTTTCCTCCGGCTCCCACGATCTTTCTTCAGGTCCGAATCCCTTTCCAATCAATGAGGAAGTACCGTCTGCCCCGGATCGTCTTCATAGCTAGAATGTCCTTAACAGCAAAGACATCAGAGGAATCCAGTACCAGAGAAGGAGGTGCGAGCTTCTGGACAAAGCGATTCAGGATGCAAGATTTGAGCAAGGAAACGTGGAACGAGTTCGGGTGGCAGCCGGAGTTTATAGGCCACCAGGTTAATCCTTTTCAGGATCTCAAACGGACTGAGGAACAGAGGTCCCAGCTTGTAGGAGGGGATTTTCAGACGGACGTACTTGGAAGAAAGCCACACTTTGTCCCCAGGAGCAAAAGTCAGAGAAGGCCTTCTATACTTATCCGCCCGTTTCTTGATATGAGCGGAGGACCGAGGTAACGCTTGCTGCGTGTCCCTCCAGATGGTCTTTAGCTCACAGACCAATATGTCCAAAGCAGGGATGTGCGAAGCAGAGGACAGGGGGAGGGGCGGGGATGAAGCCTGTACACAATGAAGAATGGCGAGGCGCCAGCCGACTCGGAGTCCAGGGAATTGTAGGAAAATTCTTCCCAGGATTCCCACCCGAGAACAGTGACCCCACTTCAGAATTCTGGGTCGCAGACCAGGTCGCACATTGGTCTTGCCTGGAGGCAGTTGCCGGAGATCCACGGGGGCTGCCGAAATCAACCGGTCCGGCGGAATGATATGCTGGGGAGCGGATTCTTCGCCCAGGATGTCGGAGGCACGGGACAAGGCATCAGCCTTAATGTTTTTTTCTGCCGGGGGAAATGAATCACGAAGTCGAATCGGAAAGAAAAGAACCCCCGGCTACGGGGTTAAGACCTTCCGTCTGGAGATAGGAGAGATTTTTATGGTCGGTGTAATGGTGAGGGGATGACACGCCCCCAGTAATGCCCCCACTCCCCAGGGCCATTTACGGCCACACCAGACCCCCCAAATGGTGTTTTTCCCTTTCCCCAGAGGGAAAGGTCTGGAGAAAAAAACCACACGTACGGGTTTCCCTTTACTGCGTGCGGAAAAGGGGATGCCCAGGCCCCAGAAGAACCCAACCTCCAAGAAAAAAGGTTTCCCACGTCGGGCCCGGACAAAGGCGAAGGGGCAAATGCCCCCTTGAGCGGGAAAGCCTTTCAGGCTTGTGGCCAGAGTTTCGGGTTGCATTCTTTTTTGGTCAATGCACAATCGGAGCTCCAACCGGGGGGAAGTGTGGAATGAATGGCGGTGTAGTTTGGCAAAACCCTAGGAACGCTGAAGGGGCCCCTGGCCGAGTGGCTGGCCATGCAACAGGGCGCTGCTTACCCGGGATCCATCTAAAAACCCCTGGTCCGAGATGACATCCCCGAGGAAGGGGAGCCTAGTCTGGAAAACGACATTTCTCATTTGGCATAGAGACATTTAACCGTAGGCACTGAGAACCACGCACATGAAGTTGGTGGGTCTTCAGGTGGGAGAAAACATCAGAAGTCACCCAAGTACCCCTGACAAAAGGGGTAGAGAAGGTCCCGAAAAATCTCTTTTAAACCCCGGAAGACCAAAGCATTACACAGGCCGAAGGCATAACCAGTATCAAATGGCCCCCGGTGTTAACCGTCTTCCCCTCATCCCCCTCTCGGATGGGGAGAGGTTGTGGGCCCCCCCCGGGCCAACTTGGAGAAGATCTTGGCTCCACGGAGCCGGTCAAAGAGCTCCGTGATATATGGCAATGGGTACTGTTTTTTTACTGTAATTTTGTTGAGTCCCCAATAATCATTACAGGGCTGTAGAGATCCGTCTTTCTTCTGCACAAAGAAGAACCCCGCCTGGGGGAAAAGAACTTGCGAAAAAACCCCTTTTGAAGGTTCTCCCCGTAGTGCCAATCGCTTGCGTCTCCACAGGGACAGGGGATAGACCCTGCCCTGGGGGGACTGGTTCCCCGGCAAAGATCGAAGGACAGTCAACGGCGATGAGGATGGAGAGCTCGTTGTACTCTGAAAACCTAGTAAATCTTGGACACCGAGGTGTCCTGGAAAGGGGTCGGGGGTTTCGGGTGGAGGGTGGAAGCAGGGGGCGAGGTGCCACCAAAAAAGCGGTCCTGCTTCGGTTCCCAGCGCAAGACCTCTCCAGTTTCCATCAAGCGTAGGGGGAGGCATTTCAAACCAGGTAGGCCCAAAGAATCACAGAAACGCCAGGGAACCCAACAACTCAAACCCCTCCTTATGAAGCCCCTACTTTGGGGAACCAGGGTTTGGTAACGTACATAATGGAAACCTCTCAGGGGGCTCCCCCTTGACCGAAGAAAACCAGCGGATTCCTAGAAAAGAACTCCGGGAAAATGAAATGCGCCACCAGCAGGCATGAAAAAGTTCCCCCCAGAGCCAGAGTCCAAAAGCGGGGGTTGGAACAAGAGTCCTGCATCCGGTCCAACCTGTACTGCATAGTCAGGCGGGAGGGGGGGAGCCACACCTTGGACGTTTTCCCACGAAACCCAGGTGCGGGCGTTTCCCCCACCGTTTGGGGGGTTTTGGGCAGCCCGTGGAAGTGCTCAGTGCTGGCACAAAACGGCAAATTCTCCTCCCCCGTTGGGCCAACTCATGCTGGAGGATGAACTCTGCCCACCCCATAGGTTTTCAGCGGAGGTCTTTTGGGAAAAACAGCGGGGGCCTTGGGAATTCCGGAACTGTGCGCAGGATCCAGCGTGTTCAGACAGACTCCCGCTCCTGACGGAGTTCCTCCTGTCTCTCAGCAAAGCGCATGTCGACTCGGTTGGCCAGGAGGATCAAGTCGAACAAGGAGGTGAAGATATCTCGCGGCCAGCACGTCCTTTACCCTGCTGGAGAGGCCCTTCTTGAAGGTGGCACATAAAGCAGCCTCATTCCAGGTCAGTTCTGATGCCAGGGTGCGAAACTGAATCGCATAGTCACCCTCAGATGAAATCCCTTGACGTAAGTTCAGGAGCGCAGTCCCGGCCGAAAAAGAGCGAGCGGGTTACTCAGACTCCCCGGAATTCTTTAAAGAAGGCCTTAAGACCGCTGTCAACGGGTCACCTCTGTCCCAGAGGGGTGTCGCCCATGCCAGGGCCTGACCGGAGAGAAGACTAATAATAAATGCCACCTTCGAAAGTGAACTGGTCCGCCATCAGTTCTACGTGCATCGAGCACTGTGTGATGAATCCCCTGCAGAGCTACGGGTCACCATCATACTTAGAGGGAAGAGACAGGCAAAGCTTGGGCCCCACAAATCCAGCTTTAATCTTCTCCACAACAGTATAACGGATGTGCCTGGTGTGTTCCTTGGTCTTCATGATGCTCTCTGCGCTGTAAACAGAACCCTGAGACTATCACAGAGCAGGTACATTTATACGGAGACTTGATTACACACAGGTAGATTATATTTATCATCATCAGTCATTTAGGACAACATTGGATCATTCAGAGATCCTCACTGAACTTCTGGAGTGAGTTTGCTGCACTGAAAGTAAGGGGGCCGAATAATATTGCACGCCGCACTTTTTATTTTTTACAAAAGTTTAAAATATCCAATAAATTTCGTTCCACTTTACAATTGTATCCCACTTGTTGTTGATTCTTCACAAAAAATTTTTTTTTTTATATCTTTATATTTGAAGCCTGAAATGTGGCAAAAGGCTGAAAAGTTCAAGGGGGCCGAATACTTTCGCAAGGCACTGTAAGACATTTACTAAAGAATTTCTCATTTCACAGAGACATAAAACCAGAAAACATCTTGCTTGACGGCTCCGGTCATCTTAGAGTTGCCGATTTTGGACTGGCCGTCCATGAGATGGATGAATTATACAGGAATGTGGGAACGCCGAGCTACATGGCTCCTGAAGTGAGTGTATGGACAGCAGAATAAGACTATAGTGGGATTGATAGATGTATAGACAGAATGCAGGATGACTCCGTGGTCTCCATACATAGAGAATACTAGTGCGCCCTGTGTAACCAGACGTAGTGTCTATGTTTCTCATTGCATGTAGTAATCTCTTCCTTTCTTCTTGACAGGTCAGAACAGGGTGGACATACAATGCAGCCGTTGACTGGTTCTCCTTCGGTATTGTCCTGTACCAGCTAGTAACAGGAGCAAAAATCAGCAAATGCAAGTATCAAAGCAACCTGAGCATAATCTTGACACTGATACAGAAAATATCATTAAGGAGGTGAGTAGGAACAAACGCTTATGGGGACATGTATGAAAACTGTCTAGTACTAAGACTGTCTTTGTTGCCACCTAGCAATCATTCAGAGCTCCCCTTTAATTTCATATAGTGCTCTGAAAAAATAAAAGGGGAGCTCTGATTGGTTGCTATGAGCAACAAATAAATTCTTAGACCTAGACAGTTTTCATACATGTGGCCTTTAGGTCTTAGCACTAAGTGTGTACAAGTAATGCTATACCCAATGACTGTAATTATGGAATCAATATAGGACTGGAGGTATAGAACCAGCCACCAATGTAATATCAGGCATCACATTTAGCCCCCTCCACTATATTTTACATCCAGATATTAGTTATAGACTTTATTCTCCTTTATAGCTTCTGCGCAAGGACCCAAACAAACGACTGGGTGTAAATGGCTGCATAAGGAAACACCCCTTCTTCCAGGGCATAGATTGGGAGGATCTGGAGGCTCTTAAAATACTACCCCCATTAATACCAGGCCAGGTAAGTACATAGAAGTATGCAGCTACAACATCTACAGCATGTAAGAAACGTTAAATGGGAACGTATCTTATGTATGGTATTTTCCATCTACAACCATTAGAGCAAATTTCTGTGCTGAAGACCACCCAAGAGTAATTTTACACCATCAGTAGGGGCCCAGGTTCTGCCCAGTTATTACTTCCATATTCAGAAGGGCAAGATGATGTCATAAACCCCAATAAGACCCTGCAACTAACTATTCTTCTGGAGATTCAAATGGCCTTCAACATTGTCCTTATCGCTTCAATGTTCAAGGAGCATCTTCTTAGGACTCATACAGCCTATATGGCAAAAATTAGTGGACCAAATACTGGACTTGACTCAAAGCCCTTGAGAACCACTCAAGATCCCTGAGCTAGTACATTTCCAGCCTAAAGATTTTCTGCTGAAGAGGCAAGGAAAGTATTGAGATGACATTACAAGAGTCTCCCATGACTTTTCATCTAGACCTTGCTGGATCCAATTTCTACAATAGAGAATGCTCAAACCTCTAATTGATGTTCTCGAGGCAAAACTTGGATGTGACTTCTACTAATGGGTTAAGAAAACTGGATTAAAAAAAAAAAAAGTTAACCCAATGACTACACACCGGCTTATGACAACCAACCAGGACTGACCTTTACATGATGTGACCTCACCATACCAATAGTGACTCTTCACCATGCTGCTCTTAACCACTCCACCATTTCCTGCACCAATACCACTGTCTGCACCATAAAATATCTACAAATGACTGCAATAAATATGTTACCACCAAACTGTTTGACTTGAGGTTGCTTGTTCTCAAATAGATAAGGAAATATGCAAGACTTTTATATCCAGATTCATAATAGTGCTATTATTCTTGCCGCAGGGACTGTCCATACATTTCCTACTGTCATTAATTGGATTGGTACAGCTGATGTATGCTGAATGTTATATGTGCCACAAACACTTACTAACTATGCTTGAGTACTGCAGTCTAAGGTAAGCTTGGCATATTAGAGGGCCTTTTTGGATGTTTCATTAACGAGTTTAACACGAAATAATGGACAAAATAACTATGTAACTAATAACTTGCCTACTTTTGGAAGTGCGGACCCCCTTCGGGATGATTTTGAATTGCAGCTTGCCCTCCTGATGGTTTTACATGACACACCCTCTTTTGCAGAAAGCCACATCCCTTTGTCACACCTGTGTAGCAACTTTGGAGGGAGGAAAGCTGATAATGGATGCGATATCTTCAGCTTTACTGGACGTTGGATCTTCTAAACCAGACATCAAGCTTGGTAACTGGATTGATAGATACGTTAGAGTGAGATGATGTGTGTGTATGTTGCACTTGTTTGCCTGGCCAGGGTCAGTGGGCTAGGTTGGGCCGAGGCTGCACCTTCTTCCTGCGCTGGTACCTGGACCAGGTGCAGTTTGGTGACATCAGGGCACAACTTGTGTCCCTGGAGGAGACGTCTTTGGTTACGTGGGTACCATACTAGTGGAAAGATGTCCTAGGAGGCCATCCTGCCATCTTCTCCCAGGATAAGAGCAGGGTGTGGGGAACACACTATTTGTTTACATTATATTTCAGTCCGGTGAGGGGGGGGAGGGAGCACATAATTTGTGTTTGTAATGCTTCTTTTTCCTGTCCGGTTTGCCTCCTGCAGAATTTTCTGTCCAACTTTTTACATACACAGAAACTTCTGCAGGATGTATGGCTAACTTCACTATGAAGGTCTAACTATAGACAGGCAGGAGGGTTTGTAATGTAAGATCAATAGATTGACAATATACTGCAGGTGTTAAGTGTAGTATATTGTTTCAGCGCGATAATATTCTATTAAATAGCCCAAGGTGAGATTGAGAAGTGAAAAAATTATATCACACGATAAACTAGAAAGAACACGAAACCTCTCTTCCCCCCAAAAATGATGCTGTTGAGTTATTTCCTGTTCACTCTATTATTTTTTTTGTGTGGGATGGCAAGGGTTATAGCAGTATATAGCAAGGGGTATAGCAGTCTTGAGGCTCCTTTTCAGAGAGAAAGGCAGAAAGCAAAAGACTTGTACAGCAGCTAAACCCCAAAAATCAACTTCCCTGGTGAGCTCCAAAAATCAACTCCACTGGTGGGCCCCAAGAATCAACTCTACTGGTGGGCCCCTGACACCCCAGTCTGACACTATGTGGGCCCCTCCCTCCATCACTATAATCCAACATCTTATTACATCCATCTTGTGTGACATCATTCCTGGAGCATTGACTTATAAACTATAACAGTAAAACAGAAATCATAGAAACTCTCAAAAACTACAAGGTCTAAGCTTTGACCATTTCTTTTTCCTTCTCCAACAGATTTTATGCAGCTGTAATAACCTCAGGCCTCCAGTTTCTGCACATAAAGGGTTTCATCCATCGGTAGATTTCTCTTCTTCCAGAACATATACATATATAATCATTGGGGGACACGTATGAGAAATATCTAGGTCTAAGACTTTCTTTGTTGTCAGTCGCAACCAATAAGAGCTCCCCTTTCATTTTTGCAGTGCACTATATGAAATGAAGAGGAGCTCTGATTGGTTGCTATGGGCTCTGATTGATTTCTATGGGCAACAAAGAAAGTCTTAGACCTAGACAGTTTTCATATATGTGGCTTATTAAGTTTACAGTAGTCAAAACTTCTTCATGGGGAAGGAGTTTTCCAAATAGCGGGGAATCAGAATGTAGTAGAAAAGAGCACCGAAGGGGCAACCAATCTCTATGCAAGCAATGCCAGCAGGATACAGGTGCTAGTTATAGCATTATGGGACTATATATTGCAGTATGTATATGGAGCCTCCAGGGAAGTGGTGTAGAAATTTTTCAACCAATTTTTGCCAGCTCTATTATCAGCATCACTTTAACCATACATAGAAGACAAATACAAAGTGGCTTCCGAGATGGAGCTAAACTTTAATGCCCATATACATCGCCCTTTCTAAGGTCCTGATAATTAAATGTTCAGCAGAATACTGGGGAGAGATTAGTAGATGATCATTATACTTTTACAGTTTAATTGATTTACAGGTTATATATACAGCATATGCTTTGTATACTTATACATGTTCTTTAATATAAGACATTTACTAAAGAAATTCTCATTTCACAGAGACATAAAGCCAGAAAACATCTTGATTGACGGCTCCGGTCATCTTAGAGTTGCCGATTTTGGACTGGCCGTCCATAAGACGTATGAATTATCCAGGAATGTAGGAACGCCGGGCTACATGGCTCCAGGAGGGAGTGAATGGATAGCAGAATAACAGACGATAGTGGGATTTATAGATGTATAGACAAAATGCAGGAAGACTCAGTGGTCTCAATACATAGGAAATACTAGTGTGCCCCTGTGTAACCAAACAGACGTAGTGTCCATGTTTCTCATTGCATGTAGTAATCTCTTCCTTTCTTCTTGACAGGTCAGAACAGGGTGGACATACAATGCAGCTGTTGACTGGTACTCCGTCGGTATTGTCCTGTACCAGCTACTAACAGGAGCAAAAATCCGCAAATGCAAAGTATCAAAGCTACCTGAGCATAATCTTGACACTGATACAGAAAATATCATTAAGGCGGTGAGTAGGAACAGACGCTTATGGGGACATGTATGAAAACGGTCTAGTACCAAGACTGTCTTTGTTGCCCCCTAGCAATCATTCAGAGCTCCCCTTTCATTTCATATAGTGCTCTGAAAAAAATAAAAGGGGAGCTCTGGTTGATTGCTATGAGCAACAAAGAAAGTCTTAGATCTATACAGTTTTCATACATGTGGCCTTTAGTTCTTGGCACTATGTGTCTACAAGTAATGCTATACCCAATGATTGTAATTATGGAATCGATGTAGGACTGGAGGTATAGAATGAGCCACCAATGTAATATCAGGCATCACATTTAGCCTCCTCCACTATATTTTACATCCAGATATTAGTTATAGACTTTATTCTCCTTTATAGCTTCTGTGCAAGGACCCAAACAAACGACTGGGTGTAAATGGCTGCATAAGGCAACACCCCTTCTTCCAGGACATAGATTGGTAGGATCTGGAGGCTCTTAAAATAACACCCCCATTCATACCAGGCTAGGTAAGTACATAGAAGTTTGCATCTACAACTTATCTACAGCATGTAAGAATGTATCTTATGTATGGTATTTTCCATCTACAGCCATCAGAGCAAATTCCTTTGCTCAAGACCACCCAAGAGTAATTTTACACCATCAGTAGGGGCCCAGGTTCTGCCCAGTAATTACTTCCATATTCTAAAGGGCAAGATGATGTCATAAACGCCAATAAGACCTTTCTTCTATGCACCTATAAAGCTCATGAACTTCAATGATACACCCCCTGCAACTAACTATTCTTCTGGAGATTCAAGTGGCCTTCGACATTGTCCTTATCGCTTCAATGTTCAAGGAGCATCTTCTTAGGAATCATACAGCCTATAGGGCAAAAACTAGTGGACAAAACAACAAAGTACTTCCCACATATATGAGTTACAGGAATAGAAAAAAATCAAAAAATACCAACGAAAAAAACTGCTCCTTTAAAACATACCTTTTAATGATAATAGTAAAACTAAGAAATGGACCTACATAAATAGTAACGAAAAACCCAAAGAAACAAAAAAGGGTAAGGACAGTAACACCTACACTGTCCCCTAGGTTAGACACCCTATGGTACCTCATATAATTGGAGAACCCGCGCCGATAAGGGCGACCCCAATGGAATTAACTCCTGCACTGTCCCCTATACTAGGTATCGCCTACTAAATATAGTCTAACGGCAGACCACCAGGTGGAGACAGACAAAATAGGATACACAATGTGCAGTACCCACAAAAAATAGATATGAGAAAAAGCGCCAATGTAGATGAAAAACAGTAGCACTAGCAATAATACAAATTGCAGGGACAAATGAGCCCAATTACAAATAGTATATATAAAACCCTACAGTGATGAATATAGGGTATAAGCAATGCTAGTACTTATCTGCGCCAAAAGACCCAAAATGATGATTTCGATCAATATGGTGACATACGTAGGCGCTGTTCAGGTGAAGCGCCACTTAAACCCAAAACGCGTTTGGTCCCATTCCAGGGACTCCTCAGTGGGTCAGAAACAATATATCCATCTGGATCTCCAATATGTTTGTAACCAGGGTTCAGATGGATGAAACCTAAGGATAGGAGTTGGTGTGTCTCCCTCCGGTGCAGACTCACAAACCAATGTAGGTATATAGTGTCCCACCAAAAACTAGTGGAACAAATACCGGACTTGACTCAAAGCCCTTGAGAACAACTCAAGATCCCTGAGCTATTACATTTCCAGCCTAAAGATCTTCTGCTGAAGAGGCAAGAAAAGTATGGAGATGACATTACAAGAGTCTCCCATGACTTTTCATCTAGACCTTGCTGGATCCAATTTCTACAATAGAGAATGCTCAAACCTCTAACTGATGTTCTCAAGGCAAAACTTGGATGTGACTTCCCAATGGGTTAAGAAAACTGGATTAAAAAAAAAAAAAGTTACCCGAATGACTACACTCCAGCTTATGACAACCAACCTGGACTGACCTTCTGGGACCTCACCATACCAATAGTGACTCTTGACCATGCTGCTCTTAACCATTCCTCCATTTCCTGCACCAATACCACTGTCTGCACCATAAAATATATACAAATGACTGCAATAAATGTTACCACCAAACTGTTTGACTTGAGGTTGCTTGTTCTCAAATAGATAAGGAAACATGCAAGACTTTTATCTCCTATTCAGTAATAGAGCTATTATTCTTGCCGGCAGACTGTCCATACATTTCACGTCAATAATTGATGGTACAGCTGATGTATGCTGAATGTTATATGTGCCACAAACCTACTAATCTACTGCTTGAGTACTGCAGTCATAAGTAAGTTGCATATTAGAGGGCCTTTATGACTGTTTCCTTCACGAGTTTAACAGAAATAAGGCAAAATAACTATGTAACTCATACTTGCCAACTTTTGGAAGTGGCCTTCAGGGAGATTTTGAATTGCAGCTTGCCCTCCTGATGGTTTTACATGACACACCCTCTTTTGCAGAAAGCCACATCCCTTTGTCACACCTGTGTAGCAACTTTGGAGGAAAGCTGATAATGGATGCGATATCCTTCAGCTTTACTGGACGTTGGATCTTCTAACCAGCATCCAAGCTTGGTGATAGATAGATGTGCGATGATGTTTGTGTCTGTGCTGTTGACCGACAGAGCAGTGGGCTAGGTTTGGCCGAGGCTGCGCCTTCTTCCTGCGCTGGTACCTGGACCAGGTGCAGTTTGGTGACATCAGGGCACAACTTGTGTCCCTGGAGGAGACGTCCATGGTTATGTGATTACCATACTAGTGGAAAGATGTCCCGGAGGCCATCCCTGCATCCATCTCCCATGAGCAGGTGAGGGGAACACACTGTTTGCTTATATTATCTTTTAGTCAGGTGAGGGGGGGGGCACATAATTTGTGTTTTTAATGCTTTTCTTTCCTGTCTGGTTTGCCTCCTGCAGAATTTTCTATACAACTTTTTCCATTCACAGAAACTTCTGCAGTATGTATGGCTTACTTCATTGAAGGGCCTAACTGTAGCCAGCAGGAGGGTGTAATAGTAGATCACTAGAATGACAATATACTGCAG
The DNA here is from genome assembly GCA_025379985.1 of Phyllomedusa bahiana. NCBI lineage: Eukaryota > Metazoa > Chordata > Amphibia > Anura > Hylidae > Phyllomedusa > Phyllomedusa bahiana. The sequence goes on along the minus strand of JAODAL010000789.1, from coordinate 101,972 downwards.
TGCATAAGTGCTATATAGTATATTGTTCAGGCGATCATTTCTTTAAGTATCCCATTCAGCCAAGCCAGCATCGCTCTGCTCTGTACTGACAAGGGGCAAACACCCAGAAACGGCTGTCTAAAGATGGGTGATGCTGGCTTGGCTAAATATCCTTTTTGCTTTCCAAAGACCCAGTGGGTCAAAAGCAAATTGAGGTTTTGTTACATCCAGAAGAGGGCGCTTGAGCTTCTCAGCTCCTTTCCCATAATACCTTGTGATATAATTTTTTCTCTCTCAATCTCTCTTGGATACTTATATCACACGGTAAAGTAAAAAGAACATGAAACTTCCCCTGCCCCCAAAAAAATTATGCTATTGTTTCCTGTTCACTCTACGATTTTTTTTTGGTGAGATGGCAAAGGGGCACAGACAATTTGGGTGTATGGGGGCCTGAGTGCAAATTAATTCTGGAATGAAGTCAAAGCATCCTGGGCTGGAATAATAGTTGACAGGTGCCAGAAGTTGGTTGACACTATGCAACATGGATGTGAAGCAGTTCTAAAAAATCTGTGGTTATACAACTAAATATTAGGTTACCGATTTCACAGGAATGCTATAAAAAAAAAAAAAAAAAAAAAAAAGAGTACATATTTTGAGTTTTTAAAGACAAATGCGAGCACTGCTATATTTTAGAACTGCCCAATGTTCATTTTGTATTATTTTCTGTAAAGTGGGTAACAATTATATACATTTCTCATCACGTTTTGATTAAGAAAATAGTGTGCAATGTTCCCAATGCATGGAAACAAAAACTATTATAAAGGTTTTGTGCTTAGCTCAGGTTTTTGAACACACTGCTGATATTTTGAACACATCTGTATGTCGTTTCGGACGCAGATCTGCATCCAAATCCCATGTACTGTAGATGAAAGGGACTCATTACAGAGTATAAATCCGGTGAATAAAAAAAATTACTCTAAATCCAAACACACATGAAATTCTTGTTGAACAACGGCATTGTCCAACGCCGTTTTCAATGGCATAATCACACAAATACATTTTACTCAGTGTCTGGAGGTATACTTACTTTCACCGTGTAAGGCAGAGATCACATTCTGGTAAGATTCCTTCTCTAAGAGATACCAACTGTGCAGGGGGAGCTGAGGGCATAGCAGTGTTTATCTGTGTCTCTCACTGTGCATACACTGCAGCAATCACAACACACTGAGGACATATTCTGACAGTGTTTATCTGTTGCTTGCAGCCTCATCCTCTATAGCACACAGGCATCCGTATTACACTGGTGGTAGTGTACTAACAAAGCACAGAGCTTTCCAGTGTACATAAGATTTAAAGCCTTCTCCCTACACAGTGGACTCTCCCAGCTCAGAAGCAGGATGTTTCACAGAGTTAAAAAAATGATGATCCATCATGGTGTCAGGAGTTGACTTGACCCCCACGTCAGTCCTGTAGTAAAGGGACAGCGCTTTTTTGCATACTGAATTACAGGTGAAATGCTTTCATTTCCTTAATTAAAAATATTTGAGAAAGTGTTTATATTTTAGTCTTCCAATACTTGACAGTTAGTGGCAAGGATGCAGTACTAACAAAGACGGTCTTCAATTCAAAGGTGGTTTAAATGGAGATCTACTTTCACGGCCTACATCAATATTCATAATTAACCTCAAGGTACGCAAAAGATCCTGTCTTTTTGTTGAGATGAGTAATTTCTATTGGATTTGAATCATACCTTAGCTGTGGATGCAAACCTATGTCCGGTAAACAGAATTTTAATTTATGGCTGTTTAATATGAATGGTAGAGCTCCATCCCTCGCCGGTTCCATACAATGTATACGTTTCTGATGAGTTTGTTGGTATCTATACATAAGTATAGCCTGCTGTAAAAAAAACAAAACAGAGGTCTGAAAATATTTCACCCATAGAGAATTAAATACAAATTTAGTGATTCAAAATTGTAGATACTACAATGACGCTTTATGTAAAAAAGGAAAAAAAAAGCCTTTTATTATCAGTATAAATAAAGCTAACCAATTTCTAGTTAAGTGTTTTCCAACCTTTGAAAGTTGGGGGTTTCTTGAAAGGTCAGGGGTTCCCCAGGAACTATTGCTTTTACATGGCCTGTTCACAGAAGTTTGGCCAACACTGAAACAATGTAGAGGCTTGAATGCATTACACTACATAATGCTCCTTTAAAGGGGTATTCTCCCCACATTGAGTAGCTTTAAACATGTAGGCAAATGTAAATAAAAGTTATTACCAAATACACTGCTGTTGTAATTTTGCTTCCCTTTAGAGTTAGAGCAGTTCTCCTCTCCTGCTTGTGCATACAAGCTTCTCTAGGTCTCCAACTATCTCAAGCTGTTCGAGCAGCAGTAGCCTGGAAGATCAGGATGGTGACATCACTCCCTGCTGTATCTCATCAGCAGCACAGGAGCTTGTTTATCTGTGACAAAGTTTAACCCTGGCTCAGCTAGGAATAGCAAAGCTGATATGCCAATCACTGCTGTTGAACCACCCACAGCTTAACAAGTAAGTGTGAGCCTGAAGCTGGCTCTATGAAACAGCATGGAAAGAACACTCCTCTAAAGGTAGACATTGAAGCATCTGTTTTTCTAAAAAGGAAGTGAATCATTGTCCCAGCAGATAACCTATTATTCCAATTTCTACTGACTTTAAAGAGAACCTGTCAAATAGATTATGCCCCCCCCCTTGCTGAAGACAGCAAAAGCTAGTGACAGACCTGCTGTTCCCAGCACTGCGCCCCTTATTCTGTAAGATGCAGCAGTTTACCCCTCAAATATTATTCATGAGCAGGTGTTAGCCCCGCCCACCAAAGGCTAGCCCCGCCCACTGAAAGTTTTTCCCATGTTTCTACCTATTCAAAGTAATAGGTTTAATAGTTGAGGTGGGCGGGGCTAGTCTCAGAGGGGCGGGGTTTGGAAAAAACTGACTGACTCTTTTCTGGCTGAAAACAGCAGATTGGAGCATTACATACAGGAAAACTGCAGCATCATAAAGAATAAGGGACACAGTGCTGGAAACAGCAGGTCTGACACTAGCTCGTGCTGTCCTCAGCAAAGGGGCATAACCTGTGTGACAGGTTCCCTTTAAACCCCATTTCTGAATAAAGGTGTGGCAGGCGCTGGCAGTCATAGGATGCATCCTGTGCTCCTACATGCTCTCTCTTGCTGCTTACAGCCTATACTTGGAATAGCAGCCTTACCTCATACCTTTGTGCCTCCTCTAACCAGTGCCAATCCTTTCATCCTTATATATCCACCACGGTCTGTCCTACTCTATTCCTCATATTTACTAAGATGCGTTTTGTGACAAAGACTACAGCCGAAATGTCTAATATTAAGGCATCTATTGTATCACTGTAACCTTTAGGCCTCGTTCACACGGCTTACTCTGCCGCGGATTGGCCCCGTACTGCGCGCCGGATTTGCGCTGCAGTACGGCGCCAATCCGCGGCAGCAATTACGGTAATCCACTGCTCTCATAGAGAACAGGGGATCCGTCGCTACTCCCCGCTCGGCGAATCCGCCGCGGGGGGAGAAAGTGACATGCACATTATCCAGGCACAATACGCGCCGTAAACAATGCATTGTCTATGGGGCCGGGGGTGGCGCCCCCGCCGCGCTCCGGCCCCGCCCCCGTCCCACCCCTTAGTCACGGCGGATTTGTGAGCTCAATACGGCTCACAAATCCGTCGGGAATAAGCCGTGTAAACACAGCCTTATACAGAATGTTCCTTGTAAGCAGTATCTGATTATTTTTGTAAAAAAATAAAAGATTCTATTTGCATTATACCAGAATTGGGGTGTACTTTCTAATGGTGTCATTCACTGTACCATGGAATATACTGGGAAGCCACAAAAAAAATTCCAAGTGGGGCAAAGTGTGAAAAAAACATACTTGCGCCATGCTTGTAGAGAGTTTTTGTTATAGAGCATTTACTCTCCAGTATAATGATGTGTTCTCTGTATTCTGCAGGTTGATACAACTCTGGCAACACCAACCATGTAGGGTTTTCCTTATGTTATAGTAATGTAAAAAAAAAATCCAAACATTTCTTATTTTTGAAATTTGTGCGTCGGCGCCATTTTCTGCAACCAATAACTTTTTTGTTCTAACACTTACAGACTGGAGGGTGAATTTTCTGCGGGCTGAAGTGTACTTTTTATTAGTACCAGTTTGGAATGCATACAACTTTTTTTTATTACTTTTATTCCAATTTTTATTGGATGTGAAATTACCAAAAAATGCACTTTTCATATTGTGTTTTCTTTTTTCACACTTTAATGTTAAATCTTGCTAGGGCGCTTCACCACTAGGTTGCACAATCATTTATACAGCCTAATGCATTGTATAGGGCGGTTTCACTACTTCCTGCCTGGGGTAGGAAGTAGTGAAACAAACAGCATGGCGGCAATGGAAGCCTTCACAAGGCTTCCAGCTGCCATGTTAAGCGATTAGGACACAGGTACAACCCACATTCATGGCCATAGTAAAAGCTCCTTTGGAGTAACTGTATGGTTTAAACATGGCATCAGTCATATGACCTCCTGGCATTCAGATAGCAGCAGGGCAACATGACATCTATGGGGTAACTGAATAGGAATAATGGTGGAATAATTACTACTACTACCCCGTTTCCCCAAAAATAATACAGTGTCTTATGTTAATTTTTGCTCCTAAAGACGCGCTAGGTCTTATTTTCAGGGGATGTCTTATTTTTCCATGAACAATTATTCACATAAAAAAAATAATATCAACATTTATTAATACAAGCAGTAACATACGGGTTAGGGACTGTAGGTTCATACTTAAGTTGAATTTGTATGCAAGTCAGAACAGGTACAATTAGTACATGTATGGTTTGGTATGCTGGCACTTGTAGTTCCACAACTACAAATGACTACATTTCACACCAAACATGTAGTGCCAGGGGCAGTATTATATCAGTAATACACATATGTAACACTATCCCACAGAACTGACACTTTCCGCACTATAAATATGTAATACTGACCCACAGTGCTGATCAATATTACATAACTGCAGACTGATTGTCAGCTCAGTGGGTCATTACTGTATATGTATATTACTTATATGATACTGACCCACAGAGCTGCAGTTCTATAATATTTAACAACATTGTGGGTCAGTAATATAAATTTATTGTGCAGACTGATTTAATACTGACCCACAATGCTGTTCAATATTATAGTACTTCAGGCTGATTGTCAGCTCAGTGGGTCAGTATCATATAATTATACATATACAATACTGACCTACTGAGCTGATAATCAGTCTGCAGTTATGTAATACGGTGTGACATAGGTTAGAATACAATATACATAACTGTCAGCCTGCCTACCTATAAAATACAACTGATGGGCCTGCCCTGTGCAGTGTGAAGTTCACCATGGAGGGACGTTGGCTGCAGCCTTGCCTATCCTCTTCCTCCACTAAAGCCCCAGCAAGATCAGGATACCTCAAGATATAGGCGAGATGCGATTACACTGCTCTCCTGACAGGTCTGTGTAGCATCCCTCGGCTTGGGGTCCTGCACTGGAGGGTGGGGGGGAGGTGGGGGGGGGGGGGGGGGGGGGGGGGGAGAGCACCCAGCCAGCAGAAAACAGTGATAACATCTCCTGTGCTGTGTCCCAGGCTTATGTTATTCCTACAGTCCCCATTTGCAACTATGGTATCTAAATGATCTGCTAACACTAATGTATGGTGTGGGGGAAGCTGCAGCAATGAATTCCGCTAGGTCTTATTTTCAGGGGAGGCTTTACCTACTGCTAGGCCTGAAAAAAAATTGCAGTTGGTCTTATTTTCGGTGGAAACAAGTTATCGCAATTCCACCAACTTTCTCACTGGGTGAATTTTATTGTATAGCTGGGGTCTGCTTAGGGCAGCGATGACGAATCTTTTTAGGGACCAATCTAAAAAAAACCACAAAAAAAAACCACACAAAATAAAAAAATGAAGCACTCAATTCAAATCTATGCCTATATCAAAAATAACTAACACTATTAGTGAACCCTTAGAAATGGATATAATCTACAGCAGTGATTCCCAGCTGGGGTACCTTGAGAATTTGCTGACCACCCGTACAATGGAGCAATGTTCCACTGACCACCAGCTTTTGGCCTGCTCTGAAAAAGGTGTCCGAGTGCTTTTTACTCTTGATTCCTCCAATTCTGTGGTTTACTTTTAAGATTATATAAAAATTAGTTGTGTGTGACATTCTTACAGATAAGCCCTGAACGGGCAACACCACAGGGTGTGCAGGGCTGGCGTCACAAACCCCACGTTGTGGCCCGAGCACTGTGCTCATGTCCGGCTATGCCACACTGTGAGCTTGTCTCCCCTCCACCCCCACGGGAATGTTTGTGCTACACCCTCACACAGTGCACTTGTAAGCACTACTGACTGAATGTTTACTCAGAAGTCAGTCAATTTTATAGGATTGGGGTCTGGCAGTCTGATCCTAGCCACACTTTCCTGGGAGTAAGTCCCATTGACTTTAATGAGACTTACTTTTTAATAAGACTGGAACAGCACCATGTGCAGGGCTGGCAACCCAAAGCCTACAGCGGCGTGCCCAAGTGCTCTGCTCCCCTCCAGTTATGCCACGCTGTGAGCTATGCTATCCCCCAAACCCAGTTCCTCTCCAATCCCACCACAGGAATCGCCTTCAACTGGCTGCCGTCCGTGCCACACGCTCACGCCATATGCGAGCCTCCCCGTATTACCCAATATAGGTGAGGGAGGAAACTCGCTCAATTGGCAGACGGGCAGGTGATGTGAGAAATGTCCTCAGGCGCCTGTAGAGAAGGCACAACCCGGCCCCAAGTTCCTCTGGCTTTCTAGTAACAAACCCTGGTGAACTCTGTGGTGCGGCAACGGTGCGTAGGCTCACAGATAGCGCTCCGAGTGCCCCCTTCTGGCATGCATGCCATAGTTTCGCCACCACTGCTCAAGGGGAGTACATGTTGTTAATCAAGTTAACTGTACAAAAAAAAAAGGCAGAAAGAAAAGATGAAAGGGCAATGAGGAAAAAAATGTGCAAAGTATTTTTTTTCTACACACACGGACAGTCACTGATTAAGACGCTGCCTGGACCTAATGGTGGTAGTAATAACTGGAGAAGTTCTGCTCCTCCATACACTACTGTTACCTGGATACCAGAGAGGTTCACATGACCTGTGTGGTAGGTCAAAATTGATAAGACACTGCTGGAGGAGGTAATACTGGAGAAGTTCTGCTCCTCCATACACTACTGTTACCTGGATACCAGGGTCACATGACCTGTGTGGTGGTCACATAAGACACTGCTGGAGGAGGTAATACTGGAGAAGTTCTGCTCCTCCATACACTACTGTTACCTGGATACCAGAGGTCACATGACCTGTGTGGTGGTCACATAAGACACTGCTGGAGGTAGTAATACTGGAGAAGTTCTGCTCCTCATACACTACTGTTACCTGGATACCAGGGTCACATGACCTGTGTGGTGGTCACATGACTGTTTTGTTCATACAGGTTCAAGCAGTGAGCAGTTACTCTGCGCAGAAATGTGGGCTGTACCATTGTTTTCTCCAGATAGGGGCCTACAGCACTGGTATAAAAAAGGCACAAGAGCAACATTTTTAATACATGTATATTAGAAAAATGTACTATTTCCTATTATATCCATAATACGTAAAGACCATATAAACTGGACAACCCATTTAACTCACCTAGGCCCACATTTATTATACTGCTTGCGCCAGCTTTTCACGAGAAAATGTGAATTTCTAAGTTGCATAGCGACATGCCAAATGTGCGCAAAAACTTGAAACTCACTGGTCAACATTAAAAGTGATAATCAACACTGGTGTGGTCAGCTATGAGTCCACCTCAGCCACATTAGTCAACTAGAAATCAAGGACGAGGGCCCTATAGAGCCTAATATTTGGGAGGAGATACTGGAGACCATACCATTGATTTCAGTGAGTGAACAGCATCGAATCTCTCAATTATTCTTAATACATTGAGTTTACAGGGAAAAACTACTCTTTTTACATAAAATTGGAATTCGGGCCTCTCCTATGTGTAATAGGTGTCATGTGCCCCGGCCTTCTGATGCATATGTTCTGGCATTGCCCTAAACTAGAGGATATTGGATTTTATTGTCCAATTGATCCAGCGTATTTTCAAATTACAGTGGAGATGATCCGTTGGTTTGTTTTTGGGATATGTAGGAGACTTAACGGTTTCAGAGGCTGAGAAAAACGCAATTCTAGATTTTATTTATGGCGAGGAAATTAATAGCGACAAAGTGGTGGATGCAGAACCTCCGTCAGCACAGGAGTTTGTTAATAATGTGAACTGGTGATTGCTCTGGAGAGAGGGGTGTATTATAAGAGAGGAGCCAACTTAAGTATAATAAAATATGGCTAAATGGTGGATAATTCTGGTCTTGCTGCACCGAATTTAGTTAGACATAGGTGTTGGGGATCTCCGTGTAGAGGTTCCTGGGACTGTGTCTATGGCAGTTCCGTGGATGGAGGCCGTCCGACAGCCAGGTACAATTTTTATTGTGACAAGGACTGTTATTAATATTGCATTTCTATTTGATTGTAATTTATATTTACTTCTCTGAATCTGGAGATGGATTTGGGAGTTGGGCTGTGTTGTGTTTTGGGGATAAAAGTTTAAATTTGGTCTTACAATGACATATACTGTATTCTGTTTGTACTACTTTATATCTGATCAATAAAAAGTTTATGGTTAAAAAAAAAGAAATCAAGGACGAGATTGGTTCCGCGCCCCTTAAATAGAAAAAAAATGTATGCAGTGGAAGGATATCATTACTGTTATCCATTTTTAGTAAATCCATGACAAACCTTGTCTTGAATCTAAAACGGTATTAGTGATTCATTTACAGCAAAAATATACTAGTGCATCTCAAAAAATTGGAATATTACTGAGAAGATAATTGATATCAATAACTTAAATCAAATAGAGAAACCTATATCTTGTATAGACTCTTTACAGGATGAATTACAAGGTTTAATATAGTACATTTGTGAGCCCTATACAAATAAAAGAGAGTCCTGGAGAACTCTTTTCATTTTCAATGATGTTCTAATTTTTTGAGATGCACTAGTAAATCAACTGGTATAGCAACTGTAAATAAATCATTTATACTTTTGGATTTAAGACCAGGTGTACCATAAAGTTACTGAAATTTAAAGAGGTTGTCCCACCATACAAATTGAAGGCTTATCGATAGAGGCGAGACCCTCACCTATCTCCGTTTGCAACTCTTGAGTTGATTTTAATGGGGTTTCCAAATATAGCTGAGCAATATGCAGCGCTGGGACAAGGTATTCTGGTGCCCTAGGCAAATAAGGCATGTAGTGCCCCACCTCTCCCCTCCAATGTAAAATTCAGCCCACTCCATATCTATTTGTGCCCCCTCCCTGCCTGGGATGAAGTGGAGCCCTAGGCGGTCACCTACCTTCGCCTACCCAACATCCCAGCCCTGGCAATATGCCATCAGTGTGTATGGTGGAAATACCCCTTCAACTCAATAGAAGGCACACATTTATCATGTAAATGTATAGCTGCTTGTAGCAGTTTTTCTATATGAATGGTTGATTTGCACCAAATTTATTACGAGAGATGCATCTTTTGATATGTTTTGCATAAATCCATCCATGTAGTAGTCAGATGCATGCTGAACTGTCCCTCTATCCAAACTCCTTCTTGAAATGGTCATATGTGTTGAAGGTCCCAGTGATCAATCTGCCATCGTCTAACATTTATGTTATAAAATATCGCTTTAAAGTCAAATCCATATACCTTAGTAGGCTACGCCCTCAACACCCATAAAGTACAGACACAAACACCACAAGAAACATTTTCTTTTACACATCTTTAAAAATGCAAAAATTGACAAGCATTACCCAATACATGCGTACAAAGTTTATATAACATGACCTTAAAAAGTTATTTAAAAAAAAGAAAAAAAAAAAAGGATTGCACCTTTACTATTTCATAAATATATCTGGATTGGAGGGAATATACAGCGACTGTATGGAGATAGTGTGTATGTGAGACTATAGGAATAGGACCTTTAGGGGAATACTTACAGGTAAAGGAAAGTCTCATTCTAAAATAAAAAATAAAAAAAACAGAATAAATTCATTCAAAAAGGATTACGGACACATCTCTCCTTAGTAATAGCCAACACGATTAATATACACAAATGCCTATTGATGTGCAGAAGTCACTGCAGTCATTCTGGTTAAAGAGTAGGGACCTGGAGTTTCCCGAGAGCAGCGGGATAACATCTCAGAGTAGATTCAACATCTTTGGTCTGTTCCGATGGGTCAGTTATAGATTTAGCTGTGGACAGTGTTACGTCATAGTAATCGAATCATTGCCAAAATAGACTCCTTCTCTACCCATCATCTGTAAAAGTTCCTTTGGCAAAGAAGACAGGTACATAGAGCGAGAAAGACAAAATATAACTGATCGACAGTTCACTGCTTGATAATTCCTGCACCGACATCTTTATGGTGCATATAAAACACAGGCTCCAAAACTGATTAGAGGTGGAGAGCGGGCGCTCACAAAACATCCGAGAGAAGGCCAGCAAAAGTGTATACACTCAGACAGGGTGATACAGCCTCAGGTGGACGCAGATTCACATGGGCGAGGATGCACATTCAGGTGCGAGCTCCATGTCAAATGTTACACTCTCTGTGAACGGAAGGAGAAGTGGTAGTCATTTCCAAGTGCTGAGAATTAATGTAACCCATATTTCTCCCTTTTCCCTCACCAAAAGCTCTTATTAAAAAAAAAAAGCAGAACTGCCCGCGTTGCATGAATTAATGATACCTACCAAATGGATTTCCTGTGCTGGCTTCAGCTCCTTCTCCTGGAAACTGCATCAAAGAGTCCAAGGTACGAGGAGACATGGGCAAGTCTATAGTGTTGCTACAGGTGGTCCTATTAATGCAGGCAACAGAGAAATTACATTATTATATTCCCAGGCAGTATGTAGCTGTGAGTCGATGACCACAACTGGTTATACACAATAGCTACATCTTTCAACAACCTAAAATGTACTTATGCTGCCTAAAAAGTATTTTAGCCAACCTGCCAGCGAACTCATGCTGCCCTAACCATGGTCATCATAAAACACTGACTCTTATTACAGAAGCTTAAATGTTCTCTAAAAAGCTGCATTGTTTAAATTTTAAAAAGAGAGGCTCATGGGGAGAAGAGTCTGCTGGGGGTCCTCACTCTGGCTTCTAACTGCCCTTTTAGGCTTAATTGAGAGGACACTCCCTATATGGAATATAAAAGAAGAGGATTTTCCATGAATGTCAAACATGACCTATAGATCCCAATTCCTATTAGAAGGCTACTTGTTATGTGCATCTAGCATCTGAAAACACACAAATCTAATATACATCCTTCAACACTGCAACACCAAGGATAAGCCGTAATATTAGGCAAATGAAGGAGGTAGCCGGTGTCGCCAAGATCTGCAAATGACCAAATTTTTTAAGCACCTGGCTTCAATCTGCGGCATGTGACAGGCCTAACAGCCAGATTGAAAGCAAAGCCTTTTTGTTAGCCATATAAAACCCCAAACATAGAATCAAATGGTGCAGGATGATGGTGTGATGCCTCCTGTTCATAGAAGTATCAGATAGCACCACTTGACGTGAACAGGAGGCAGAATTCTTAAACTCTGGCAGATCATTACACACCTAGGCCAAGATATCGGTACTGTTCAAAGAGGCATGTCCAGGTGCTCAGGAGAACAACAAGGAACTGGAAGAACGTATGTGGATGCGATAGATCATCTGATTTGGCCTCAGAACCAGTAACATGGGCCATTTCTCCAAAGTGTCCCAGGAACATGCAGGACAATGCCAGCCTGCATGATGCTCACATTAGTGTGAGCCACCTACGTGGCGCCAAAGTGCTAGCATGTCCTACAACATCTCTGGACTTGTCTCCAATTTAGCACATCTGGGACTTCATGGGTCAACAACTGCAAAGGGAGCTGCCAGCAGCCAATCTTAAAGATTTAAGTATCCAAGTGCATTCAGTGTGACATAACATTCCCCAGCCAATCATTAATAACCTCCTTAATAGCATGTCAAGGCATGCAAGTGCGTGCATTTTTGTGCACGTCATTTAAACTCTATACTGAACAGATGTTTTGCATATTCCATTTTTTTTTTTAATTTACATATCATTAACAGATCAATCCTGTGAATTCTACGATTCCAAGATTTTTACTCCCTGATGGTGTAATTTTAATGGCTAGGAGTGTCTCGTGTCAGGTAAAATGGATTCTAAATTTGAAAAACCAGCACCTATCATTATCACAGTTGTAAATCTCTTTCTTGGTGATGGAAAACATTTATTTGAAGAATACTAGTGTCAATCAGAAGGAGCAAGACTGCATTCATCTACACAGTATATGAACATAAGATTTAAGACATAGGAAAGCAAACACAAGATGACAAAACTTACGGTGTAACACAAATAAACTTTGTCTTCAGATATGGGGCAGCGCCTGTGCATAGAGAGAAAAAGATTGCAGCTGTAATTATAAATATCTATTAAGATGATCTTGGAAGATGCATAACCACCAGAGAAACAATCAGTACTAATGACATTAGATGGTTCAGGCTGAAAAACACCATGGGTGAATGGAGCCACTTGTGAGAAGAAGCTTCTTGAACAGAAAAAGTACCCCTACCTGGGTCTCTGTGCTCAGGGTGTTCTTGGCTCTCTGTGCGGCAATACTTGCTAAAGGCTTCTTCCTTGGGGATGTCCGGGTACAGATAAACGAGAGGGGACACCAGGATATTGGTAGCATCCATGATCTTATAGCCCATGATGATTTCAGCAAATGACATACTGTTGAGTTGCTGTTTAGTATATGGTTCTACAGACTGAATCTGTGTCTTTCCTAAGAGAAAAATATATAATAGAGGAGGATATAAAAAGAGAACACACACATAAAAACAAGGCTCTTGAATGTCCACAAACCATTAATATCTTTCTCCACCCAGGTGAAGGTTATTCCACCCTCTTTGCTGCTCTCACTAAATCTCAGCAGAAAAGTCCCAGGGGGTTTGGTGCTCAGAATTGCTCGTTCACGCTCTTTACTAATAAAACCCATGATATACCTGCAAAATAATAAAAAGTTATATTGTAAACCAGTAAATCTTACACAATATGTGAATCTGATCCTTGAAAACCTGAAGAATTATGTCTTTTTTTTTGCCTCTGAAGAAAAGTGGTCACAACTTTAGCTCTATGCGGCCTTGGTTTTTGAGTTGTTCTTTCTTTAGGTGCATTTTTGGCACATAAAGATCAGTGTTTTATTCATTTAAATATTTGAAGAAAAAAAAATGCAATCCAATCAGGACTTCAAATTGCTGTACTGACACTTCAATTTATAGTAAATCATTTTAAATGGTAAAAACCTATATAATATAGAGAGACCCGGTAACATTTATTTACTATAACATGCATAGTATACAAGCTAATAATACCAGAATACCAGCACAATAATACCGCTGTATATGGTCCCTAATTATTTTTATGTTTTGCTCTGTATATCGATTGGTTAACTTCTATATTTACACCCCTTGACAAAGCGAAGGCGAAATGTGCGTTGGGGCTGTACGTTTCCATGTGATTTTCCTTGTGAATTTCTACCCCTTGGGTTAAGTGTTGATCATGCTTGTACTCACGCTGTAATGATCCATTGTTACTATTAGTCATGTTATTCATTATTCTGCTATCTTGATAAATTATGAATTTATTCTCAATATCATCATCACATCAAGGAGATAACGCAATTTTGATCAAAAATGTGCAGTAACCATGTCAAGTTTTCAAAAAGTAGCAGAAATGCATTTTGAAATAGTTTCTATGTTCCCTTTAACTGTCTGTTAGTAGAGCGCTGCTGATATGCTGTTGTGTTTGAAGTCTCAGATGCAAGGTAGTCCATCTGGTCTGATCCCACCACTAAACTGATAAGTGTCTATTATTCCTGTTTACAATAGAAAGGGGTCAGAACGTACACTGGGCATCAAAGTGTTCTGCATACAGACAGACTGTTTAGAATATCCATGTTCTCCTTGAAAGTACATACAATGGACAGGTGATCATCAGAACTTGACCATGAAGCAATGGCAGAAGGTGGCCTGGTCTGATGAATCACCCTTTTCTTTTCTTTTTTACATCATGTTATAGGTCGAGAGTGTAAGCGCTGCTTATCTGAGCAAGTAATGGATGAACTATAGCAAAATGACAAACTGGAGGAGGAGGTGCGATTCTCTGGACAAAGTTCTGCTGAGAAATCTTGGGTTCTGGCATTTAAGTGGATGCTACTTTGACATGTACCACCATTATTACAAAGCAAATACACCCCCTTCATAGCAACAGTATTTTCTAAACAGCAGGGGCCACTTTCAATTTGCCATGCCACACTGCAAAAGTGTTCAGGAGTGGCTTGAAGAACATGACAAAAGACTTCAAGATGTTGACTTGGCAGTCAGACTCCCTAGATCTGAACTTCATCAAGCATCTGTTACATGTGCTAGAAAAACAAGTCCAATCCATGGGGCCACAACATAAAACTTACCGAAGCTTCTGCCAACATCTTTATGTCAAATACCAGAGCACACCTTCAGAGGTCTGTGGAGACCAAGTACCTAGCATCAAATTCTAAATTATGTGCCATGATTGATCGGTGTATGTATTTAAAAAAAAAAAAAAAAGGTCTGCATGCCAGCAGTGGTATGCCTTATCAACAGGCAAAATCAGCAGGCAGCCCTGGCATCCGTCAGAGGACCCTGGGCTGCTAGCACAAATATGGCATGGGCACAAACTCTTTCCTCTATATTTGCATTTGTATAACTCTACCAACATTAATTGTGGCAAAAACAATGGAGACCCGAGATTTCTTTTGTTTCAGCCATAAGAGTAGAACCCGCTGCAGTGGTAGTTAAATTACACTGATAAGTATGCTTGTCATGCTGCGGGTGTAGGGTGCTCATGGCAAACATATGTGTAATACAATGGTAATTACCCGGTCACCAGATTTATAAACACACAAAGAGTTCAATGTATCGAGAAACGCAGTGTAGCAGAAAACTTACCCTTCATTCCAAAGTGCAAGAATATATTTCTTTACAAGGTCAATGATATTATCCAGCCATACCCAGAATGAGAAACCTTTCCCAGCCATATTCTCCTATATGGGTTTAAAAGAAAAACGAAAAATAAGACAATGATATTTATACAATTATCCATTTATAGGTCAATCATACGTATACCAATTACCTTGCAGAACTTGGCCCAGGTGATTTGGCAGCCTGAATAGTTAACTCCAGGACCTAAGGGTGAAATAGGGACACAAGTAAAATAATTGGCCGATTCAAAGGACACTTACACCCAATTAGTGAAAACATACCAAGAAGTTTTTCAGCCAATGTAGTCAGCTGCTCGATGCTCAGTCCTCGCTTGGTGGTGGAGGAGAACTGCCAGCTTAAAACCTCTGCCACCTGATCCCATGTACCAATGGGAGGTTTAGTGAAAAAGTTAACATTCTAAAGACAAAGGACAAGAGTATACATGTTTAACCAGGTTGTACTACAATACAAATGCCTATGCTTTTTGTTTCTAGCTTTAATTTCTATATCTGGTACAAACATTTGATTATCCACATTACTCATGTTTATGTAAAGTTTTACTTAAAGGGGTTTTGCCACGATCTCATTTCATACCTTCTGCATCCAGCTCTTCGGCTCTGTGTGCTCAGAAGGGGGCGTGTGTGATTTGTTTGAATTGCATATCATGTGACCCAGCAGGATAACATCACCATGCCTTTCCTCTCTCTAGTCAAAGAAAGGTCTGTTTATGTAAAGAGTTGTGTATAACTACACTGTAGCTCAGAGGTAAAGTTTTTACCTCCAGACACAAGGGTCCTAGGTTCAAATTCCTGCAGGAACCAAACCTGTGGATTTTTTTCCCCTTTATCAATGCACAGACCTGATTGAGGTTTCCTTTTTTAATTTATTAGCACTGTTTAATTACTGAGGAGTACAGAGGACACTAGTAGAATGACAGCAACTGGGATTGAACACTCCGTAGCTGCCTGAGAGGAGAGGTGATGTCTGAGCATGTCTGACCAGGACTGAGGGGCTCTCAGCCCTAGTCGTATCCCCTGGAGACGAGCTGTAAACAATGGATCACAAAAGGAGCAGCTAAAAAAAAAATGGTGCAGAATTTTTAATAATGATGAATGGTAAAAATGTTTATTATTTAAATTCTAAGCTTCCCACATCAATTTTACTTTGTGGCAAAACCCCTTTAATGTTTTATCTAGTGTGCAAAGGTCAAGCACTAGTTTGTCCAAACACCGAATGAAGCAGCTAACTTTGCCTTTCCTTTTTGCAGGAATCTAATGCGCCAACCAGCAATAGTTTCATGCTGAACAATCAGCTGCCTGTGCAACACCAGCTTCTCCTTTTAAGGGTGTGCAAAAGCTGAGGAAAGTACCTGAAGCATTGCTTATTAGGTTATGTTCATACTGAATATTTGCAGAGCATACATTTGAACGCCGCAAAATGTGCTTGTTGGGCTGTTGAAATTAGGCGCTTGCTAGCGCATAACTTCAGCACGAATACAACGTATTGTGCCCGAGGCAGATTTCTGCCTCCTGTACTTTATTTTACGCCGCATATACGCCTGAAAGAATGGATATGTCAGATTCACCGTGTGAACATACCCTTAAAGTATTCAATACAAGCAAATGCTAGAAGGGAATTTGTTGGGGTAGGTTAAAGAGAACCTGTCACATAGTTTATGCCCCCCTGGCTGAGGACAGCACAAGCTAGTGTCAGACCTGCTGTTTCCAGTGCTGTGTCCCTTATTCTGTAAGATGCTGCGGTTTTAGGCCATGTTCACACGGCTTATTTGGGCACGTATTTCAGCCCGTAATTACAGGAGTAGTGCGCGAATTACGGGCTGAAATACGGCCCAGTCATTACGGTAATCCACAGTTCTCATAGAGAACTATGGATTACGTCTCCTCTCCCTGCTCGGAGAATCCGCCGAGCGGGGAGAGAAGTGACATGTCATTTACTAGCGGCGTATACGTGCCGCTAGTAATGATGGTCTATGGGCCGGCGAGGTGCTGGCCCCCCGCCCCCCATCTACACGGCGTAATTACGCCCCGCAATTAAGCCGTGTGAACATAGCCTTAGAGTATTTAATGCTCAAATCTGGAGCTTTCAGCCAGAAAAGAGTCTGTTTCATTCAAGCCCCACCCACCTGAGGCTAGCCCCGTCCACCTCACAACTGATTAACCTATTACTTGATTAGGTAGAAACATGTGAATAACTGCCAGGTGGGCGGGGCTAACACCTGCTCGTGAATAACTGCCAGGTGGGTGGGGCTAACACCTGCTCGTGAATAACTGCCAGGTGGGCGGGGCTAACACCTGCTCGTGAATAAGATTTGTGCATTAAATGCTCTCAAACAGCAGGTCTGACACTAGCTTGTGCTGTCCTCAGCAAGGGGGGCAGAATCTCTGTGACAGGTTCACTTTAAGCCTGCTTCACAGAAGTGCAATACAATCACATTTTAGGGATCAGATCTACTAAGCCACACTTAAAGGGGGTTTCTTTCTATACACATTTATGACCTACATGTCTGATGTTGGAGGTCCCACTACAACAAAAGGCCCCTGTTCTTTCTCTCTGAGCTCAAGCACTAAGAAAGCATTTGTGAATTGAACAGCAATAAGAAAGCTCGTCTGCTGCTCTATTCAGTCTATGGTACTGCCAAAAATACCCAAGTACAGTGCTTGGCTATCTTTGGCAGATCCAAAGAATTTAAATGAAACCGCACTCATTCGTTGCTCCGTTCAAAGGCTTCCTCAATTCACGATCACAGTGAGGAAGAAAGGGGATCTCGGGCCCTCCATCTTGCTAATCGATATGAGTCCCAGTGGGTAGGGCACCCCAGCGATTGGACATTTATCTCCTACAGGTAATAAAGGTCTTCATTCAAAGACCCCCTTTAAAACTATTTGGCGATTTAGATTCATTTACATACAACAATGTCTATTTGAAGTGTTCATGTGTTAAATGTCTGCACTTCTGTACCAAACCGAAGGGCAATGAAATACAATATAGAACATAAATGAACCTTACCTTTGGGTTGTTGGTGAGCATGTTGTACCACAGAATAGATGCCCAGGCATTCGGCATTTGACATATGTTAGATATCACTACAACAGGCAATGAATGGGTCTGCATGTAGAAGAAACAAGTTATTAATACATCATATTGTTACTCAATTGGATAAAATACTGATCAGGAGACCAGAGTAATTGATTAAAAGAGGTTCAAGGGATTTCACACCAAAAAAAAAGAAAAAAGAAAAAAAAAAGGACTAGGTAGAATGAAAACATGGCGTGCTTACAATCTGTAATATACACTACTACAGGTTTGCAGATCTGATAAAATCAAGCAACATACTCTAGACATTTTGAACTACAAGTCTGTATGTATGTATGTATGTATATATATATATATATATATATATATATATATATATATATATATATATATATATATATATCTCCAACAGGTTCACCCTTGCAACTGCCTAGTTATAGCTGTAGGACGACCACTATGTATCCTCCATCAGCATATATACAGTTGAGACACATTGTTATGACCATTTTCTACTTTAGATGTTGGCAGAGCACAGCGTATAATGGAAGTCAAAGGTCATGAGCTGTCTGCACATAAATCCCTCATTGCTGCCATAGGTAAAAGTAGGGATGATTCTAGGCACTCGGGCCAAAGGTGGTTCTGAAACTGCAATTTGTGAACGGTGTCCGTGCTGCTGTAGTGAAAGTGTATCATGAGAGGACAAATGGTACCAAAATGATAAATGATTGCAGCTACCCCACATGACATCCGAGTGAATGTACAGCTCCCTGGAACGAATGGCGCTTTAAAATAAATAACAGTACAAAGATGGCTGAAGTCCACCAGAACAGATGCCGCTCTCGGAGTATCTATGCGTTCTGGGTCAGCGAGGAGACACATTGGATAGCCAGGCAAATTAACTGCATTGCACAGTCCTCATGGTAACATTGGAGTAGGTCCGGCTTGTGTTACCACTTCTACAGTCTCTCCATTGTACGCTCTCTAATATTTGGAGAACACTCCACAGTATCACTTCCGATATGAGTGCCACGTAACCAGACTGTGCAAAATGAGGATGTAGGACCTTCCTGAAATCTCAGCTACAATAATAAACTGCTCTGTCATTCAATTACGGGGAACTGGTTGGTGTGGAAATTTTACACATAAACACTGCAAAATTCCTCACCTCAAGATCGATTTTTAAGCCTTGGTGATACACTTCCGTTTCAAACGTGATTAAATGAAGTTCTTCAGTGACGATAAGTGACGCCTACAATTAAATAATAGAATTACCAAAGGTTGACAATCTAATCTTAATGTCTAAAGCAAACACGTCCAGTCCCCCCATGAACACAATTTTCTGGTTTACACATACAAGTCATCTGCTTACTTACATAGTATTGATTCCAAGTTCTAACCGGTATTGTAATCTAGAGCAGCATTCACAATGCTGCAAAATTCAGAGTTAAACATCTCCCAGTAGTTCTTGTTGCCTAATTATCTATACAATTCTTTTATTGGTAATCATTCTGAAACTGCCATCTTTACATCAGGCTGGACCATTCCCAAACAGTAGCCCTGTGAATGTAGCTTGTGATTATAATAAAAGGTATAACTCCTGACCAGTACATGAAGAACAATATACTCACAAAACGGCAACGTTCTGTAAATCATATCTATGCATACAATGTTGAAAGGCATTTAGAGTCAAACATATGCTTTATAGTGAACCTGTGAGTTGAATATGCTCTCTTATGTAAGGCCAGCAGATTTCAGCTATAGACATTTAGCCAAAATGGCACAAAAAAGTAACGTTATGTGGCTAATACTAGCAGTTCAAGAATACAGCGCAGTTTTAAAGGGGTTGTCTCGCTACAATGATTGGGTTTTAATTAAAAGCTCTTAAAAAAAAACAAGCAGCTTTGCAATATATGTTCATTACAAATGTCCTACTGATTTTTAGTTATCCCTGGTAGTAGGAGTGCATCAGCTCCTAAAATCACTATAGCCACCGACCTGTTGATTTTTCTCTCACTGGCTGCCGGCGCTGGTGATGTCAGCAGCTAATCACTGCAGGTTGGAGACATGAACGCACACAGAGCCCGCCCTGAACAGTATGAGGCCACTTGTGCTTCTGTATGGAGGGACGAACAGCAGGGAGGGGGGAAAGGGGAGGGCTCTACTCCAGGCTTCTGTGTAGCTGAGGGGGGTGTGCTGTGCTGCCTGGATTAACCCTGTGGATGCCTGCTCCCTGCTGTGGGGGCTGCTCTCTTTGCACATGAGAGCAGGGATGAGGCTGATCTGTGGTCAGTACGATGTGACAGCAGTGAAGTGGGTTACTATACTCAAGATGTCTCTGTGGACCTTCGACTATACTAATAGAACAGATCAGGGGGGCATATGAATGGTTCATATCCCTCCCTGCTCTGCTGTATTAGTGACACATCGTGATTATAGTAACACTTCCCTGCTCTCACATCGTACTGACCACAGATCAGCCTCATCCCTGCTCTCCTCAATCTGTGTAGAGAGCAGCCCCCACAGCAGGGTGCAGGCACCCACAGGGTTAATCCGGGCAGCACAAGCGCACCCCTCCCCTCCCCTCATCAGCTACACAGAAGCCCGCTGCTGCTGTGGAAGTATACCAGCTAAAGCACCCGCACAGTAAGGTTTTTAGACTTCTTTCAATTGCTTTGAGGCATTATGGGGCAGCAATCTCCGTGATGTAGACAAACTATTATAGTTTGTCAGGACCACAAAGCTAGTCTCACTCCCAATGCTGAGACAGAATGACTTGAGCACCGGGAGTGAGCACTGGCATGACGACGTAGATGCAGGGAGGAGATGCTGCACGCCCCTGAATTAAAAAATCCATCAGATACACAATAACTGAGGTATTCTCAAAATCAATAATGAGACAACCCCTTTCAGTCTGATGCACTCATAAGGGGAGCAGTTCCTCGCATCTGTTTGCAGTGACTTGTGGGCTGCAGTGTATGTGCATATACCCAGCAGTCCGTCAATCACAGTAAAAAAGGCAGGTATTCTTTTTTTTGTGCCATTTTGGCCTGTAAGGGTACATACTGGTAGCTCCAACATGTTGCCTTACGTGCGGCGGTACATTTAAAGGGGTTGTCTCACCACATTGTTTCACAGAGCCATAAGCAGTTTTAGATTGATGCTTCCTCTCTCCTCCCGGTCCAGCTGTGGGTGATTCTATAGCAGCGATTAGCCTATAATCTCGGTATTCCCAGCTCTCTAATTGCACTGACATAAGCTTTAGAGCCCAAAAAAAACCAAGTAATTTATCTCCTATGTTTGCTAGAGATAACACAACATCCTGTGTGCTGACCTGTGGTTGTTTCACTCACTGCTATTAGATAAGACAAAGAGCAGAGAAAGCAGGTTGGTAACCAAAGAAACCTGTGTTCACCTAGAGCAGATACAATCTCTCATCGTCATCTCCTCAACAAGGTAAAATAAACAAAGCAATGAATTTGGAAAAGTCTTAAATTTACTGCTCCCTACATGTTGAAAGCTAATCTTTGAGATAACCGCTTCAACTGATATATCAGCTTTACATATAACTAATGTAAAAGAGAACATACAAATTTAAATCTTCTTCCACAGGTTAAAGGGGTTTTCTCACTACAAAGATTAGCTTTGAACATGACGGGAAGAATTTTTCTAAATACATTGGTCAATAGTTTCGACCTTCGTCATGAGAGAAGAGATATTTTATGTGCTCTAACTACACACAGGTTTTTATGGTTACCTAAAGCAGAGAGTGACATCACCATGGATGGGTGGCTCAGTCTGGAGCATACAAATTATCTCTAACAAGATTACAGATAAGCAAGAGAAAAAACAAAAACGAGACAGCGCTCAAAAGCGCAATATTGCGACTTTTGAATAAGAACCACTAGTTCTTATTTTAAGCACTAACCTTCTAGTGTTGTGCAAAGGAAGGCACAACACTTTTTTAAGCATCCAAATATTTGGAACCGAAGAGTCACGGTCGTCCGCAGCCGTCTGTCCGATGCACAGGGTCAGGGTAGTGGCGATCCAAAAGGTGTGAAGATTTTCTCCAGTTTGCCCAGAAAAAACTTCTTTAAATGGACTATAATGACCGCGCTGGACGTCTTTTTAGTTGAAGATTTATTATAAATAGCAATAGAATACGCGTTTCGTGTGTAGACCTCAGTTCCATACATTTATATTTAACCCCATGAGTAGCACATTGTGTATGGAACTGAGGAAGTGTTGTCTACACACAAAACGAGTATTCCAATTGCTATTTATAATAAATCTTCAACTAAGAAGACGTCCAGCGAGGTCATTAATATTACAGATAAGCAATTGTTTTCAGTCCTCACATCACATGTATCTTATGTATATTGAAGATAACATCTCCTGCACTTTTCAGTGTAATGGCTCAGCTAGTTACAGTAAAGCTAAATATGCTAATCACTGCTACAGAACCATCCACAGCCTGAGGAGTGAGTGAAAACTGCTTGTGACAGTTAAACAGCCTAGTAAGAAAACCTCTTTAAAGTCTCCCCTTTTTAGGTCATCGATACCCATCCATAATGCTAAAACACAGCTTCAATTTGTAGTGGTGGCAAGACGACAACAGCATGACAATGTACAGATTTACAGCAACGTCTCACATATCCACTTGTGGCATCTAAATACGCATAGAGCTCACGCATCATTGCAAGGTACAGAAATATCCTTACTCACATCACAGTTCGCTCGTCCACCATTGCCACATCGCTGTTCTCTCAAAGTCTGGGAAAAAAACAAGCATTTAGTAGGACACACTCCAAAGATAACAGAGAATCAAGTGATCTGTAGTGTTTTTTTTATTTCAAAACTTAGCTGGGACGGCCATATTGAAAGCAGCCATTTTTCTTGCATTGTATAAACCGTGCAGGATTATATTTGTTTATTAATTTTAATGAATAGGGCTGAAAGTGCTAAAATAATTTCATAGACCGGAAAAGACTAACATACCTACTTTCTGTGCATACCCTCTTTTCTCCTCTCATGTCAGTGCTATAACACTGCCTATCCTGTATCCAACAGTATATCAGACCTATAAGGATGCATGCACATGGGACAGATTTGTCGCAGATTTTCTGCTTGGATGTGCGGACAGAAAATCTACTGTTCATTACAGTACCAGTCATGTTAATGGGATTTTACAAATCCCATGCATACAAGGCAGAAATTTTGCACACAATTGGACCTGCAGCCTCAATTTTTTAAATTGTCCAATTTCTATTGTAAATTTAACTGTAGATTTCACCCAACTTACTTGACTTTGTTAAAACTGCAACAAAATCTAGAACATCTTTTGCAGATTTGTAAGGACAGATTTAGCTGTGGATTTTCTGCAGAAAATTTCTGCAGCAAACCCATCCTGTGTGAACTAACACAAATTCTCCTATTAGTGGGAATGTAAACTGGCAGATAAGATTCAGGCTGCACAAGAAGTGTTAGGCTATGTCTACATATCATAGCTTTACTGTTGGATTTTCAGTGGATTCAGTATCTTGAATCCGTCAAAAAAGGTACCCTTTGCTGCATAGACCGCAATTAAAAATCCGTGCTGTAGTCGACACAGCACGGATTTTCTTTTTTACAATCGGGTTTAAAATCCAACGGAACATGCAACATGTTCAACCCTTTTTTTCAACCGTACTAACCATGTAACTACTATGTAACTATGTTGTATATTCCGCCAGATTCTGCTCGGATTTGCCAGATTCAATTTATGGGGCCGCCGTTAAATCCAAAAAACTGCCTCGGCTTTTGTGCAAATCTGCACCAAAAAAGGAGGTCCTGCTGCAGTTCAGCAATGACAAAATGCAGTTGGATGCTGTGTGGTCTTAGCCTTAGACTATTAGTGAATGCTTGGCCAGTATGAAGGAAAAATATTTCATAATTATTTTTAAATTGACAACAAAAGAAAGTAATTTGTAAAAATACAAATTTTCTACTTAAAGGGGTTGTCTCACTACAAGGATTGCTGCTTTTTTATGTTAAAAATCTTGCAAAAACAAGTGACTTTGCAATATATGTCCATTAACGGGGTCCTACCTATTCTGAGATATCTCCTCTTGTATGGGCTGCATCAGCTCCTCAGGTCGCTATAGCTACAGACCTGTTTACTCTCTCATGATAGGCTGCCAGCACTGGTTGCTTTAGCTACAGACCTGGCTTCTACTGCAGCCTAGTAGAAGCCAGTAAACACGCCCCTGAATTCAAAGAGAAACCAAGAAAACAGGACTGAGGTAAGATGAATCAGTGTAGTGAGACAACCCCTTTAACTCTTGTTGCTGGAATCCAGGAGTGTTGCACTATTGTTTTTTAGGAGATATGTCTGAGTGTCAGTCACCACAGTGGATACTGTAATGTGCCTAGTCCAACAATTCATATTGAATAAAAATTCCTAGGAAGACAGAGCAGACACTGCGCAAGGGTGTTTCACAAAGTGCAGCAAGGACTAAAGCATATGGAAAAGTTTTATGAGTTAATCCTGCCTGGTCTTATGCAAAAGACGTGTCCAAAGCAAGAGCAAAACCAGCTCACTTGCCCGCTGGATTCCACAAAAAAAGCACGGAGAGAGCGATGAACAACTCTCCAGGCGAATAGCAGAAAAAACAATGCGCAGCTTCTACATAAAATAAAATCTTCAGCTTAATGCAACTTTTTTTCTATACCCATTACCAATAAAAGCTGAAGACATCATTTTAATTGGAAGCGTTTTTTTCTGCTACGTGAAATATGAGGTGACCTTTAATGTACTCAACATTAATACACAGTCTTACCAAGTGTTTGAATTCAGCAGATAGGCTTCCATTGTTCGCTTCCTCCATGTTCAACACCTTGGTGTTTGTACCAAGAATATTGAACTTGCGAGAACTAAGAATAAGCAAAAAGTTCATTTATAAGCAAGACAGAAAGGTCAACTTGCACCTCTAAGAGAGTAATAATCTTTATCTACATTTATAAAGACAAAATCACGTTACAGAGCAATAAATTATTCAACAATTCAAACAATGGGGGCGAAGGCCCTGCTCACAAGAGCTAACAACATATGAAGTAGGGCTATGCCTCCACTGCAATGAAAAATGATAGTAAAATACGATCATTCAGGCAGCACATAGACATGGATAGAAAAAACCTGTAGTCTCCACAGCTCATCTTCTGCCGCTGGCGTATTATACAACATGTTGTATAATATACCAGCGCTTTGAGTTTTTTCGTCATCCTCCCATACAATACAATGTATGGGCCGATGGCAAAAAGCGAGAACCCACCGCGGTGACAAAAACCGCACTCGTGCATCGGACAAAAAATGGTTGACTTTGGGCCGTTTTTTTGTCTGATGCAGTGTAGACATAGCCTAGGAGTGAAAATCAACGACCTGAAACAGTCTACACGGCAGAAAAGCCTCTTATCTATGAAGATTTTATGCATATTTATTTCAGTGGAGAGAGGGCAGGAAACTTATTTCCCAGGGACCAATGGATGTCAGTGAACACGACTAAATGCACCAGAATAAATTTAAACCTGGCCATACACATTAATGTTGGACAAATCTTTCGGCTTCAAGGGAACCTGACAGGTGGCATTTGCTAACATACCTGAAAACAGGATGTAATAGAGGGAGAGAAGCTGAGCTCTGTGATATATAGAGTTATATGATAGAGGAGAGAAGCTGATCTGTGGTATATAGGGCTATATGATAGAGGGAGAGAAGCTGAGCTCTGTTATATATAAAGTTATATGATAGAGGGAGAGAAGCTGAGCTCTGTGATATATAGAGTTATATGATAGAGGAGAGAAGCTGATCTGTGGTATATAGGGCTATATGATAGAGGGAGAGGAGCTGAGCTCAGTGATATATCGGGTTATATGATGGAGGAGAGAAGCTGAGCTCTGTTATATATAAAGTTATATGATAGAGGGAGAGAAGCTGAGCTCAGTGATATATAATGTTAAATGGTTTGAAGCAGGATTTCTGAGTAAAAAGTAGAGGAAATAACAGAGAAAGTGAAAGTACTGCTTACTTGTCCATATACAGCGAGTTACATTTTCTTTGTACACACACTAATACAGGGAAAGCTGTCACTTACTGCATGTGGCTGGTGTAAGCAGGACTTCCACGGTCTCTTAAAGGGAAGCTGTCAGGTGATTTAAGTTACCTTGAGAGCAGGGTATGCTAGAGGGAGAGAAGTTGAGCTCTGTGATAGAAATTCTTGTCCAAAGCAGGAAAAATAGGAAACTTGAAAGTGAAAGTCCTGCTTAACCCACCCATATATAGTGATTGACAGTTTGCTCTGAACACGCGCAGATGCAGGGAAAGCGGTCAATCACTACCTGTGGGTGAGGTAAGTACGACTACCACTGTCTGCAAAGGAGTTCGGTATTTTCTCTGCTTTTTAGTCAGGAATCTTGATCCAAATCATATAATCCTATCTACCACACCCTGCTCTCAAATAGAGCAGCATAAATTACTTGAAAAGCTCACTTTAAGCATAACTAAATGTGAATTAAATGAAAGCCCATTATAAGTCAGGAAAAATAATTTTCAGACGTGACTGCGTTTGACTGTTCACTAGTGCAAATCGTAATTTCCATACAGTATATCTATAAAATATACAAACACAAACCAAGAAAACATTAGTAGAGCAGCACTATGGATTATACAGGATCTTGACTCCACCAATCCAAAAATACATACACGGTAATAGCATAATTCACCTGTAGTGAACCGTGACTTTCCACCTCCTCTATGGAGCCTTTTAAGCACCGTACAAAAAGATCCATAATGGAGTGGATAGGTCACTCTCCACTACAGGTCACTAAAGCGATGATGCACTGAGGGGTGCTGCTCAATTCTTTTATATATTGTATAAAAAAAACAAAATATGCTTCTTACCCTCTTAAAGCAGCAACATCCCCAGAATCTCTATAAAATACAAAAAAATTAAAAATATTAGACAAGATTAAATACAGACCGACCGCATTTCCCACTACCGAATCATCTCATCCCAATAATCATCCTGTAAACTTAAAATGTACTACGGTAGGACTTTCAGATAACTTCGGAATAAGCTGTCCTGTGTGCGCACATTCCAGGTCATTATTCATATGCAAGTTCTGTCTTCTGCAGGGTCAATCTCTAATTTTCAGTCGTCTAGGACTCAGTAGGTAGAGACTAACTTATGACTTATCCCATTCACACCACACACGCACGCACGCACGCACGCACGCACGCACACTACTAGCTTTATCTCTATAACACATCCTCAGATACAACAACATGGAGGGCATTATAAAGCAGTACTGAATATTAAGGGTCCATCCACACGGCATGGGTTTTCAGACGGATTTTGGATTTGAAAACCAATGGTCAACCATCTCTATAGACTTTACTAGAAAATCCACCCAATAGTCTACACTGCATGGTTTTTCTACTGGGCGTATTTTCATACTGTCGGCATTCCAAAAAACTTGGAACATGCACAATCTTCCGCCCAGTTTTCAGGTGGAAGGTGAGATAGTCAATGGTTAAGGGGCCGGCCGAATCCACCAACTATGGATAGAACTGTCCCCCAAAACCATACAATAGACGATACTATACCGGCTGGATTCTTGAACAGAATCCAACCGGCATTTTATACTTGCCGCATGGCAGTACCCTTTAGACTCTGACTACACAATAATGTGAAAACTCTGTCCAAAATTCGACTGCATTTTCACATTACTGGACTGCGCTGCAACGCTAGTTTTTTTGTGCAACAAAAAACACGGTTGGATTTCGGATTCCCTGCGTCCCAGTACACTGCAGAATCAGATGGCGGTCCAGCGGATTATACAACATGTTCTATATATTCTGCCGGGTGGCTTTAGGAAATCCTCAGTGAAAAATCCTTGCTGTGCGGACTACAGAACGGATTTCCTATTGAGGGCTACACAGCGCTGGGTATGATCGGATTTTCGGCGGATTCAAAATACCGAATCTGCTTAAAACCCGACCAAAATCCAGTGCTGTGTAGACATCAGCTGTTAACTAGGATGCGATACAAGACTTACTACAGCTTTGGACAGCTTCTCTGCAGGGCTCTCTGTCTGTGCCTCACGTTTAAACTAATCAGTCTATGGCTATCATGTCCCTCAATGTGCTGGTAGTTTATCTTGCCTCTTAAGAGGGGCTTTTAGGAGTTTTTCAAAGTGAATTAAGAGTTCAGAAGAGAGGGATGAGCCTGATAAGTGGAGAAAGGGGCATTATTGTGCAATAACATACATTTCATTGGATTGTACTATTGTTTTATACAAACGTTTTTGAAAAGCATTTGTGTGCTTTTTTTTACATTTTTTTATAAAAAAGTATTTATCCATTTATAAAGGAAAAAACAAAAAAAAAAAACTTACACACCTAGTGCAAAACAGTCCCTTACAACCACACATACAAATTAACAGTGTACAGCTCCAGAATAAACATGCATTGGGTTAAGTCACTTGCATATTGTTCTCCTATGCATTTCCTGCTAAATATATATGTCTACTGATTAATTGTACAATGTCAATGGAACCTTGAAGGGACACTGTTGGTTCCTTAGTTTGCATGACATTTCCCTTTGGTTGAAATACTCAAAACATTGTTGGAAAAAAAATAAGTTGCATATAAGAAAATGACAGCAATCATTAGTGCCGAAAAGAAGCATTGTTAGCCAAAATTAGGCATGTACATTCCCTATCATTAAATAAAAATAATTGTAAGCCAAACACACAACTATTCATACTGTCGGCCCCTGGTCCTCTACTTCCTTATCACAACTTATCACACTTTCTGCACGATTGTCCAAATATTTCACACCATAGAGAAATGTTCAGGGATACCTTTAGCTGAATTGTATG
Organism: Phyllomedusa bahiana; assembly: GCA_025379985.1. Classification (NCBI taxonomy): domain Eukaryota; kingdom Metazoa; phylum Chordata; class Amphibia; order Anura; family Hylidae; genus Phyllomedusa; species Phyllomedusa bahiana. The sequence goes on along the minus strand of JAODAL010000789.1, from coordinate 72,764 downwards.
ACCTTAGTGTTCTGTTTTACATGATCATCAAATGCCAGTGATTCAGGCTGGCACTGGTGCTTTAAAGCTGGCAATTACAATTAGAAAGGATTACCAAGTACCCTCAGGGTTGCATAAACAGGGCAGCATATAGCCAATGGATCTGGGCCCCGCTTCCCATTATCAGTTGCTATCTTGCACCATATTAGCCGTCCCTTTTTAAAAACAAATGTGATCGGGGTCCCTGACATGCATACTGGCAAAACTGCCCTGATGGTGCCTATGTGCCCCGCTGGCTCCTGTTTGGGATTGGTATAGACTCTTAGGGGCCGTTTACGCGGCACAGGACAAATACCGGTCGGTTTATCCGACCAGTATTTGTCTTGTTTTCGTGCCGTGCACACAGCCGCCAGGGGGCGGCTTTTCTCTGCGGTTAGCAGAGAAAAGCCCTCCCCCTTCACATAGACCTGTTCATATTCTGTCCAAAAACCGGATGGAAAATTGAATATGTTCTATGTTTTTCGGACCGCTGGCAGTCTGAAAAACCGGCAGGCGGAAAATCCATTAAGGTCCAGATTTTCCATTAAGGTCCATGTTAAAGTTTTTCAGCTAGTTTGCAGCCGGTTTTCAAAACCGAGAACCGGCTGAAAAACCGTGCCATGGGGACAAGCCCTTACACGAAATTTATTTCTCACCAAAGGTTTGTCTCATGACACTTCAAAAGGCCAATGGGTCATCACACTCTGCAAAGTGAGTGCTACAGCCCCTTTATAACAATTGGTGAAGTCTCAACAACCAACCCTCCAGTGACAATAACTTCTGAAATGTCTTTACAACATTCAAAGTATTTATTAATTTGAGGTCCATTCAAGCTTAATAAAATATTTACTTACTTATCAATGCAGACTTTGATTTTCAGCTGGTAATTAAGTTCAGGAAACTTGACAAGAAGCCTTTAAACAAAAGCATTACACAACGTGAGCTGATCTCTACAACAAAGCACAGACTGCAAAGCCTAGAATCGGGTTCACGTACACTGCTCAAAAAAATAAAGGGAACACTTAAACAACACAAAGTAACTCCAAGTCGCTCACTTCTTTGATTTCAACCTGTCCAGTTATGAATCAACACTGATTGTGAATCAATTTCTCCTGCTGTTGTGCAAATGGAACAGACAACAACAGGTAGAAATGACAGGCAGTTAGCAAGACAACCCCTATAAAGGAGTGGTGCTGCAGGTGGTGACCACAGACCATTTCTCTGTTCTCATCCCTTATGGCTGTTTTGGTCACTTCTGCATTTTGTCATTGCTCTCACCCCTAGAGGTAGCATGAGGCAGTGTCTGCAACCCACAGAAGTTGCTCAGGTAGTGCAGCTCATCCAGTGTGGCACATCAATGCGAGTTGTGGCAAGAAGGTCAGCTGTGTCTGTCAGCAGTGTCCAGAGCATGGAGCAGGTACCAGGAGACAGGCGAGTACACCAGGAGACATGGAGGTGGCCGCAGGAGGACAACAACCCAGCAGCAGGACCGCTACCTCCTCCTTTGTGCAAGGAGGAACAGGATAAGCAGTGCCAGACCCCTACAAAATGACCTCCCTAGTATCCATGTGTCTGCTCAAACTGTCAGAAACAGACTCCACAAGGGGGGTATCAAGGCCTGACGACCACAATTCGGTGTTGTGCTTACAGCCCAACATTGTGCATGGCGATTAGAAGATACGACATTAGCTTCCTGTGTTCTTCATGGATGAAAGCAGGTTCACACTGAGTACATTACAGACTCTGTAGAGGCCGTGGGGAATTTTCTGCTGCCTGCAACATCCTCCAGCAGGACCGGCCGGTTTGGCAGTAGGTCAGTAATGGTTTGGGGAGGCATTTCTTTGGAGGGCCGCACAGCCCTCCATGTGCTGCCAGAGGTACCCTGACTGCCATTAGGTACCGGGATGAGATTCTCAGACCCATTGTGAGACCATATGCAGGTGCAGTGGGCCCTGGGTCCATGACAATGCTAGGCCCCATGTGGCTGAAGTGTGTCAGCAGTTCCTTCATGATGAAGGCATTGATGCTATGGGACTTGCCTGCCCGTTCCCTAGGCCTGAATTAAATCGAGCACATCTAGGACATCCATCAACACCATGTTGCACCCTAGCCTGTCCAGTAGTTGAGGGATGCTTTACTCCAGGTCTCGGAGGAGATCCCTCAGAAGAACAGCTGCCACCTCTTCAGAAGCATGCCCAGGTGTTCTAGGGAGGTCATACAGGTACGTGGAAGCCACACACTACATTTCCTTGTCTTTAGGCATTTCCACTGAATATGGATCAGCTTGAAATTTGATTTTCCACTTTTGAGTGTCATTCCAATTCCAGACCTCCATGGGATATTAATTTTGATTTTCATTGATCATTTTTATGTTTTACTGTTCACAACACATTCCACTATGTAATGAATTGCAACTGGAATATTTCATTCATTGAGATCTATGATGTGGTATTTTAGTGTCCTCTTTATTTTTGAACAGTATATATAGGTCTTATTGCAGGCACAGCATATGCAATATGTTATGTCAATGTATGCTTGCCTAGATGTTGGATTTTACATGTTGTGACATTCATTACCTGACTTTAGTAGTGAACTGCACTCCTGTTTTGATCACCAGGGGCCGGTCTGGGTGCATTGGCATGCATGGCTGTCTTTCCACTACAAATGCACTGGGTAGGGAAAAAAAAAAGGATTGTTATAATCAACAATCAATTAACCAAACAGTTCTTAAATAAAGCAGCCAGTGATACACAAATCTTATAATACAAACTTTTGGCATCCATAGGGGCAGCTGGATTGTTGAACAGGTACATACAGAAGTGAATTGGGTGACTTAAATGGCAAAGAGCCAGCAGAAGGCTACAGACCTGTCATTCATCATGGGCAGATATCAACCATTTAGACTCCATGATCCAGCTAACAAGTGAGAGCAGTACAGGGAAGACAATCCTATGACAGTAGGGAAACCCTTGTTTCATAGTTATTTTTGTAACTTGTTAAGAAAGGGGAACATCTATCCTTGAGGGGAGGAGAGCATCAAATGGTGTGTACAGTTTGAATTGCCTTTTTGCCCTCTACTAAGCATCTGCATATCACAAGGAATTATAGGAAAGGAGCAGAGAAGCTCAAGCGCCCTCTGTTGGATGTAACAAATCCTCAATTCGCTTTTGACCCACTGGGTCTTGGGAAAGCAAAAGGGATGTTTAGCCAAGCCAGTATCTCCCATCTGCAGACAGCTGTTTCGGGATGTTTGTCCCTCATCAGTGCAGAGCAGAGTGATACTGGCTGGCTGTGTGGGAGGCAATGTAACTTGTGTCAGAAGACAGTTCTCCTTGTTGTGACAGTGTTCAATGCAGTGGACTGCTGGTGAGGTTTAGGAGACACGTGCCATTTCTTCTCTAGTTTCCTCCATTTTGCTACTTGTTGATTGTTCTTTTTTCAGTTGCCCTTTCATAGAAAGTCATTTTCTAAGCGATCCCAAAACAGATGATGCTAAAGTAAGCGACTTTAAGGGCTATAACCCTTATACGATCACAAATTACCAATTTCATGTCATTCTGTCCATATGTCTATAGCAGACAGACAACACTTACATCTTTGCATTTGTAATTTACTTAAAACCTGTATGATTGAAGGCAAATAAACACCGTTATTAGTCCTCACTAAAAATCCGCAGTTTCATACCTTACCCTTATACCTCACACAGGACGACAGCTAAGATATGAAATATGGTTACATAGAACAGCATGGTCCTTACTTTCGATTCTTTCTCAAACAGGACCACTGACATATAGTTTTGTAGGAAATGATTCAGTAGAACGTGTAATTTATTTTACTGCTTATTTTCGGTTAAGGAGTCCAGTGGGCGGTCTCATATCAGGAAGGATGTCAATCACTAACAAATGTATATTCGAGGGTAGCCGTCAATTATCGCTGCCAACGCCACCCACCGGACTCCTTATCCCAGAATTACAAATTCTACTAAATATTTCCCTACAAAACTATAGATCAATCAGCTTAGCTCTTCCTGCTCTTTAACAAGCTATGAGTAGATCAGATTGCAAGTTCAATGCGACAGGTTCCCTTTCAGACATTTAAAAACTCCCTCCTCCCTCCCACTGTTCCTAAATAGAAAATAACCCACACACTGTTTTCCCATCGCAATTCAAATGCTGCCAAAGCTCCAGCATTCACTTGGGCCATCACATCACTAAGGATCTGGTTTTCATGGGTCACATGATGCTGCAGCCAATCTCTGGTCTCAGCAGTCACATGTCTGCACGTACATCATGTGACCACAGAAGTCAGAGATTGGCTACAGCACTCATGTGATCTCATCAGTGAGGGACCAGGGGGGAATATTGGAGCTCCGGTAGCTCTGGTGATATGAGAAGCAAATAAGGATTAATTTTCTATTTAAGCAGAGTGGGAGGTGGTAGGGAGGATTTTTAAACGTCTTGGAAAATCCCTTTGACAACAGTGAAAGTGACCTGAATTTCCAGGCTTTAAGTGGAGCTAAGCCTCAGTGTTGTGTGAAAACAAACTTATTTTTAAAGGCTATTTAATCATTAAAATCATTGTCAATGTGGGCTATTTAGCAGGAATAATGAAGTTTGCCATACACCTTAGGCCCGATACATTTAATTCCTTCCTATTAATCCATGCCACAGTCTATCCCATTACAAAAACAGCCCAATTAGGGAGTGTATGCAAAACTTTTTCATAGAAAATTCAATAAAAAAAAGGACATGATTTAAAAAAAACAAACAAAAAAAAACACTCGAAGATTTCAATGTGTTGCAAAAGAAAGGAAGCGCTTATCGTGGTTTTAAGTAATGACAGTTAATATTGCTTCATCAGTCACAGTTTGTCTCTGCATTTTTAAGTTGCACCCTCTGTCCACAGAAGTGAACAGGTCAAAACTGCTGCCATTGTGCAATATGTGATCATGTAAAGGTTATAGACACCTTTGCATGTTTGTTTTGATGGACTGTATGCACTGTGTGATAACAGAAAAGTACTCAAATATTGCAAAACCAGCAACTTCTGAAAACTCAGTCATAAAATTTTCTATTTATTAAAGTAACACTTTGAAAAACAAACACTGTCCCAGGTAGAAAGGTACAACTCTTAGGGCGACATGTATGAATTCGAATGCGTACTTTTTTTTTACTTGGCGCCGACACCACAGTTCTAAATAGATATAGAAGAGTTCTACACGGCAGATTTTTGGCGCATTACATAGAGCTTAATGCGCCAAACTTTGTATGGGCATAGAGAGTAATGCGCCAAACTCGGCGCACTAAGCTCTATGTAATGCGCCAAAAATCTGTCGTATTCTATACTCTTCTATAGCTATCTAGAACTGTGGTGTCGGCGGCAAGTAAAAAAAAGTATGCATTCGAATTCATACATATCGCCCTCTTAATGTTTCAATGCTCAGATTATGAGATTCTGAGTGTGTAGAATACGACAGATTTTTGGCGCATTACATAGAGCTTAATGCGCCAAGTTTGGCGCATTACACTCTTTTCCCATACAAAGTTTGGCGCATTAAGCTCTATGTAATGTGCCAAAAATCTTCATACTGTTGTATTCTACACTCTTCTATATCTATTTAGAACTGGAGTGCCGGCGCCAAGTAAAAAAAAAGTACGCATTCGAATTCATACATGTCGCCCTTAGTGTACGAGTAAGGATGGTTGTTCCATCTGAGACGCCCAAGGGCTGGTTCACATCTGTATCGGAGGTTCCATTTCAAGCCACCGTGGCAGATTCCCTCCAAAAATGACTGCATGCTGCGCTGTTTTTTACATTAAGATAATGGACACCGCTTTGAGGTCATTGGCACTATTCAGGGCAACATGTCAGCTGGCCTCCTGCGAGGTGCCTTCTCTTGGCGGTAGGAAGGCTGACACGCGCATCTCCTTATATTGTCGTTAAATCCTACTGGGGAGCACGTCCTCTTGTAGCACCCTTAAATGCTGAAGGGACACATTTGTCCCCACAAAATGGCCAAGTGAGACGATTTCTTGCCCTGATCTATGCTTTCGCGATTATGGCCTCTCTGCTACTATTTAACACTCTCCACGGCAGTTTTAGGTCATTTGTGATACCATGTTTGCTGGTTATGTTGAATTGCACTGTATACTTTAGTTCTATATAACATAAGGACGATACACATAATGTCATTGTGTGTTTATTTATAAAATTTATGAATAAACATACAGTTAAAAAAAAAAAAAAAAAGATAATGGACACCCACAACAGAAATATTTCATGCTATGGGTGTCCAGCATGAAATGGAACCACCTCTTCTGTGGCAGCTCTGAATGAAACCCCCAACGCAGATGTGAACCTGCCCATTTTTTGATAATTCTTTAACTTGGCCATTGCTCTCCCAGGGACATTATTTTTAAATATGTTGGTTAAATAAATAGGACACCAAACCACAGAAGTGGTATAAATCCTAGGAAAGATAACTAAAACTTAACTTTTATTAATTTACATTAGATACAAAGAATACAAAAATTATATGCTAACCTACCAAAAAGGCTATCCCTACCACTTCAATACTGCCTAACCAAAATTAATGGAGAAATCGCCCTGATAAGGGCGTCCCCAACCACGTACCTCCTACACCTCACCCTACAAACTAAAACTAAACAAGTTACTAATTAGAAAAATAATATACTCCTATAATCCTAAATATTAGATATACTTTAATTCCCATCAAAAAATCATGGGACAATAAATGCTGGATGAGAGAATATCAGATGTATGACAGGCACAATGGCCCCTGTAGTCCTACAGGTATAAAAAATATGATTAATACAGTAACCTATACAAAAAAGAAGTTTGCTTGAGGTACAACCATAGGTACCACCACTTGACTGTCCTTCTATACCGGTGGACACAGAGATCCTGTTGACATTATCCTAGGACTCTGCCTTTCATCACTCTATGTACCATATCATCCGGGCCGTGAGTGTATCATAACTACTATATGTGTCAAATTTTTGGTTTTTCTGTACATTTTTTTTTTTCCCTGATGAACCTCAGATATCCTTGAGGGGAAACGCGTCGGAAGGTATTGGATGTTCAGGATTGGACCTCCAATATATTGTTGTGTATGGATATTGTATCTAGCATACTTTTTGCTCCTGTGGGATTACAGGGGCTATTGTGACCGGTATACATCTGATAATTTTCTCCATCCAGCATCTATTGCCCTATGATATTTGATGGGATCGATTATATTTTGCATTTGAAATGTATTTGATACCTATGGTTGTACCTCAAGCAAACTTCTTTTTTGTATAGGTTACTGTATTCATCATATTTTTTATACCTGTAGGACTACAGGGGCCATTGTGCCTGTCATACATCTGATATTCTCTCATCCAGCATTTATTGTCCCATGATGTTTGATGGGATTAAGTGTATCTAATATTTAGGATTATAGGAGTATATTATTTTTCTAATTAGTAACTTGTTTAGTTTTAGTTTGTAGGGTGAGGTGTAGGAGGTACGTGTTTGGGGACGCCCTTATCAGGGCGATTTCTCCATTAATTCTGGTTAGGCAGTATTGAAGTAGTAGGGATAGCCTTTTTGGTAGGTTAGCATATAATTTTTGTATTCTTTGTATCTAATGTAAATTAATAAAAGTTAAGTTTTAGTTATCTTTCCTAGGATTTATACCACTTCTGTGGTTTGGTGTTTTGCAATTATTTTGGTATATCCAGGGTCATTTATCGTGAGTAGATTTTCTCCGTCTACTTTATTCCAAGTGGAGTCTTTGTGGCTTGTTTTTTTTAAATAAATAGGAGTTTTTAATGACACACTAGAACTTTAAAAGCTGCTGTTTTGGCTAAATTTGAGAACTTGCTTGGTTTGTGAAATGAAAAAATGTGCAATTTGATGGCAGACAACGAATGGAGAATTGGTGAGCACTTGTTTTCTTATTCAGGCTATGTTCACATGGCGCATTGCGGTGTGTACCTATGAATTACTGTAGTGGCGGGGCGTAATTCGGGCGTATTACAGTGCAATTATGTGTCAAATTATGCCCCACAAAGACGCCGTGTGAACATACCCTTATTGAGTAAAGAGAAGGGCTGGAGACTGACTCGTCAGCAAGCCTGTTATCGGGACCAAGATTGTACAGAGAAAAGCAGCTTGCTGTGTTTTGTAATGTATGCAAATTCTTTAAAAAAATAAAAATCAACTGCAAATTTGATTCATATGCCCTAGTGTAAACAATCAAAAACCGCCAAAGGAAAACAAACAAACATGCAAAAATGTACACAGCCTTAATGTTAATACATTTTAACATCATGTTCCATTTTTTATGATAATACAATTCGACAGAATCAAAACTGGAAAAAACAAACGAACGTTTGAGGAAGCAAATGGGACATAGTAACGAAGGGTGTGACTGGTTCAGTAAGTCTCAAGACACCGACAGTAACTAGTGCCGCCTCTCTGCTGCAGGCTCCCATTAGAACGCTACGCAGCCACTGATGACCTTTCCATTTTTTGTGACTGACTCAATGGTTTGATTTGGACAAAGTAAAAAAAAAAAAACACGCCACCACATTTTGTGTAGGGATTCAGATACCAGGGAAGAGCAGCCGGACAGAGCACTGCAGCAGTCAGCATCTGTTTTCACCACTGAAGAGAACGAAGGGCTGGTCCCACTGTACAGATAACTATGATGACAGCTCCACTACTCTTCTATGGGATAGAACATAGAGTACAAACCGCAGCTGCAGTAAAGAGCTCCAATCTTACCTACCTGGGCTCAGGGATTCACTGGAGTTTCTTCAAAGATTTCCAACATTTTTGGCAGGAAGTATAGCACAGCTTACAGTGGTATTCTGGTTGTCAAAATAACAGAGTCCTGATAAACCCTTTTCAGAAAGGCAACCATTTAATTCTTTATTGTTTGACAAGTTTAAGAATTGTGGGCTTTTTTTTTCTTTTTTCATATCGCTATCAATATCCTTTTTATTTTTTAAAAAAAACACCCTCTTTCCACTTTGGCCACTAGGCCTAAAAATATGTGATGCTTCCTGCTCTGTAGATAAAACTTTTCCTCATTATCAGCACAGGCAGAGTTACACTGAAAGGTGACTACAATGTGCATAGATCACACAGGATCCCCCATTCACAATAGGAAATAGTAACAGCTCATCCTGTCTGCACACTGACTTCTACCCAGGTCACACAGTATGTCTACAAAACTCCCCTATAGAAGTCAATGGGTCTGCTCCTGTCCACAGGTTCCTATGACCACTTTAGCTGCTGTAAAGCATCTCTTGAAATACTGTTAAAAGCAGCTCAGACACGAAGACCCCATAATTATATACAGTCAATAGAATTAAAAAATGTAAAAAAAAAATCCACAAACCAAAAATAAAAACAGCTAGGAAGAAAATAATATGTACCGTATCAGTATCTGGTTTTAAGTAGATTCTCTTAAAAGTAGAAGATGGCCCTGCTATTATCATAGTCACGAGTCTGGGCTTTTTGATGCCTTAGGGCTTGTTCACATGGAGTTTTGCCTCCGTATTAACATACGCTTTTTAAATGCATCTCGGGGACCGACAGGACGGACCCAGAGACGCATCTAACAATTACCAGTGAGATGATCACTGCGGGCTATGAGGAACACACAGCGGCATTCACATGAGAGATCGCTGCTGCATGTTTGCATCGCGCCTGTCGGGTCCGTCTTGCGATCAAAGAATTGACATGCAATTCTTTCAAAGACGGACCCGACAGGCGCGAGGCAAACACGCAGCGGCGACCTCTCATGTGAGCGCCGCTGCGTGTTCCTCATCTCTGGGTCCGTCCTGTCGGTCCCCGAGAAGCATCTAAAAAGCGTATGTTAATACAGAGGCAAAAATCCGTGTGAACAAGCCCTTATAATCGGTCCATATATATTTTTATGTCGATTACATGTTAACTTTTTAAATGGATGGCTGATCAGACAATGCATGGCCAGTCACGTTATACCAGAGCAGGAGCCACTCTTATGTAGTGCCTTAGCGCTTTCATCAACAGAGGGTGTCTTAGGTGGTATTATGGACAGGGCTTTTTGTTGTGAAAGGATCAGATAATCATCAGGGCCCCCATTTTCTGGTAGGCCATACTTCACCACGCACCTTTTCATGAGGTTTCTAAATAATTCCACAATCCTTTCCTCTAGCATGGGGCGGTGTTGAATGATGGGATCTCCTTTATAAGAAACTTTTTGCTGCAATTCCTCAAGCTTCTTTATCTGCTGTCGGGTTTGCAACTGAGACTCAGCCAGAGATGTTATCCTATAAAAAAGGGAAGTCTAAGTCCACAAAAACAGAAGAAAAAGCAGCAGCCAACAGGCCATGTACACACAAGCCACTTGTCTAACAATATATGCAAACATGTTCTCAGTAGTTCACAAAAAATCTCTCTGGACTATAATAACTGTTTCCCCAAAAATAAGACACCCCCGAAAATAAGACGTAGTGCATTTTTTTTCAAGCAATTCAGAGTTTGGCTGCTTATGCTGATGTTTGTGATGAAATCACTACAGTATATTAATACATGTTGATTATTTGTTCAACAATAAATGTGAATTCTTGTTCTTAAAAAATAAGACATCCCCTAAAAATAAGTCTTAGCTTGTCCTTAGGAGCGAAAATTAATTAAGACACTGACTTATTTTCGGGGAAACAGGGTACACTAGATATAAGAAGCTTTTTCCAGCTAAACAGAAAAAAAAAAATCAACTTTCAATTTCAAATTCCTAAAAAGTTTTTGAAAAAACAAAACAAACGGATAAAAAAAAAAACACCTTTCCCCACCATGTTTCTCACCAGTTCTCCAGTCTGTCAAGACAGATGTTTGGAGGTCCACCAATGCATGCAATCTGTTGCCTTCTTTTCCAATCTGCCAGCTCCTCATCTGTTAAAGTCTTTTGGACATATTCCATGGCTGACAAGAGACCAGCCAGGTCACTGATTATGGTCTGTCAAAAATAAGAACATTATATAGGGTCATTAAAAGCAGTGCATGAAAAACATTTTTAAGACCAGACTAATGTCTTACAAGAACATATGCAAAACAGTCAGTGAGGTCTGAATGGCAAGTAAACCCTCAGACCAACCAATTTATTGGTTCCTCTCCTCAAGGAGAGATCTTTCCCCTTTCAAAGCCACTCTTGCCTCTCACCCAGCCAATCAGTAAGTGCTACACTGCACTGATGAGGGGCAAATACCCCGAAACAGCTGTCTGTAGTTGAACTTAACTAGTTTGGCTCAAATCCCTTTGACATTGCGAGGCTCCTGCGAGCTACATGTGAACTGAGGATAACTACATCCAATAGAGTGCGCTGTGCAGCTCCTCAGCTCTTTTCCCATAAGCCTTTGCTTTATGTAAAACAGTCAGTGAGGTCTGAATGACAAGTAAACCTTCATATCGACCAATTTATTGGTTCCTCTCCACAAAGAGAGATCTTTCTCCTTTCAAAGAAAAAAGGATATAATCTGAAGGTTTGCTGCAATGCCTAATGAGTATCTATGGTACTCTAAGGTTATGTTCACACGGCGTGTTTGATCCAAAAAATGCATTCAAAAGCGCTGCGTAAATCGCATCCAAAACGCGTGTGTGTGTTTGGGTGAGTTTTTGCTGCAGCAAATCACATGAGTTGCAGATCGGCAGTGACTATGACATTGTATGGCGAGTGCGGTTTCAAGATACAATGTCCCAGAGAAGACCATTGTATGATGAAAATATGGTATATGGAGGCCATTGTAATCCAAGGGATCACTGTATTATGAAAAGATCACACATCAATTATGTCTTATAGCCTTATTTATTTAAAAAGCATCTAAATATACTCATAATACTGTAGTTAAGCAGGCAATGGATGACAAAATTGTTACCCTTCGCAACTGGTCCAATGCAGTCAACATCTGTTCCAGCTGCTGCATCTTCTGCCTGGTCACTGACTGGTTGTTTCCATTCAGGTCTGAAAGGTCTACAATGTAAAAGTGTGAACATATGCTTAAAGGTGTTGTCTCATCAGGCTATTTCACGGAGTCAAAAGCAGTTTTAGATCACATATCCTGCCTCTTCCTGGTCAGGTTGTGTGTGGTTCTATAGCAGTGATTAGCATATCAGCTCAGCATTCACAGCTCATCTAATAGTACTGGCATGAGAGCAGGAGATCTGATCTTTAAGTGCGGAGAGCTACAGAGCCCAAGGTAAACAAACAAAGGAGACTTAGGGCGCATCCCCACGGCATAGGACAATTTGCCGGCCGGTATTTGTCCTGTTTTTCGCCCGTCCCCTTGGCCGCTGGTGTGTGTGTGTGTTGTGTGTAGTAGGAGGGGGGGGTGTGGGGGGGGGGGGGACACACGTTACGGCTTTTCTCCCGTCCCCCTCTCCCATTGAGAAGCACAGTTTCCGTCCGAAAACCCGGATGGAAGAAGGTGCTTGCTCAATGTTTTTCCGGCGGAAAACCGCTGGGCGGAAAACCCGTGCAGTGGGGACTGCTGCACAGGTTTTCCATAGAGCACAATTGTGCTAATTTTCGGCCGGTTTCTCATGCGGTCTGAAAAAACCGCAAACCGGCTGAAAAAGCGTCCGAAAACCCGTGCCGTGGGGACATGCCCTTACTTGTTTGAAATAACACACTGTTCTCAAGCTGCCAGCAGTCCGACCTGTGGTGACTTCACTCCCTGCTATCAGATAAGACAGAGCAAGACGCTAACCCTAGAGAAACCTGTGAGCAGTCAGAGCTGATAAAATCTCTCTCACAAATCAACAAAGCCAAATAAATGAAGCAATAGGTTTGGAAAAACATATTACATGTCACTTATCTCCTCGCGTGTACAATACGATCGTATTGTACGAGCAGGGAGAGGAGGCGTAATCCATAGTTCTTTATGAGAGCTATGGATTACCGCAATTATGGGGCGCATTTCCCCACGTATCAAGCGCAGCACGCCATGAAATACCCGGTGAAATGCACCCCAAAATAAGCTGTGTGAACATACCCTTAGAGGGACATTGCTAACAGAATGTTGTAAACCAGGGGTGTCAAACTGCGGCCCTCCAGCTGTTGGGAAACTAAACTCCCATAATGCCCACGGTTATAGATTATACAAATGCATGAGGGGTGTTGTAGTTTCCCAACGGCTGGAGAGCTGCAGTTTGATACCTGTGTTGTAAACAGTAAGGCAGAAGAACTCCAAAAGGGTTAAATTTTGTCAGTAACAAACAAGTTCCTGTGAGTGACATCCCCACAGGGTCAGCCATGGCAGCTCAGCAATAAGAGCAGGCAATGAAATCTCCTATAGCCTGAAACCAAGCAGTATCTAAGCAGCAATGAATTTGATAATAGTTTTTTTTTTTTAACACCATGCTTAAAGCTAATCATTGAAGTAGAAAACCCCTTTAAGAAAAAAAGACCACTAGAGATTGAGATATATGTGTATAAAAGTGAGACATCCTGTTTCTCAAAGCTATGGCAACAGTTCCCACCAGAACAAAAGAGTCAAACCAAGCGCCCTTGCAGGAAGTGAGCTCTTTCACATTTACTTTAGATATGAAAGGATTTTACTTTCATTCTTTGTTCTTCTGAAGACAATCCAAACCTTATAAAAGCAGAAAAATGTGTTTTGTTCCTGAATTTGGCACGTCATCGGGTTTGTCCCAATCTGAAGAAGTGTCTATTTCAGGCATAAAATGCACCATTCTTTTTAATGTGGTAAACACAGCTATTGAATTAAGCAGTTTGGCACCTAGTGCTCTATGCATCCATAGGACAATGCTTGTAAAGAAATCCATCTTTTGAGAGCATCCAGCTTTCCTTTGCAAGGTTGCCCTAAGTGGTTTTAGTGTCCCAGACAGGTGAGGAATCTGGGCCCCTTGCCCATTACCAGTTCCTATTTTGCACCATCAGTTTTTTTTTTTTTATTTGATCAAAGCCCGACAGGAGTACTGCCAATACCGCCCTGAGGGCACCCTTGTTTCCATGTCTACAGCACTGAGATACTAGCTTCATTCTGAGCAGCAGAAGGGTCCTATAAACCACTAATCATCTGAGCTTCTGCAAACATTATGCCTTAACTGGCACAAATGCACTATTGTAGTCTTATTGCTATTGAAATCTAGTGTCTTTTTGCACATGAAGCACCGTTAAGGGACATGTATGAAAACTGTCTAGTTATAAGGGTATGTTCACACGGCTTGTTGGGACGTACTCGCGCTGCAATACAGTTGAAGTATGGCCCGCAATTACAGCAAAATCATAGCACTCATTGAGCGCTGTGATTTTACAGTGTATTCCCAGACAAGTAATGGGTGCTGGGAGAAAAAAGGGACACGTCACTCCTTCCCGGAAAGTGAATGGGGGCCGGCACAGAGGGCTTAAGGCCTCGTTCACACGGCTTATTTGGGCACGGATTGGCGCCGTACTCCGCGCCGGATTTGCGCTTCAGTACGGCGCCAATCCATCCCTGTCATTACGGTAATCCACTGCTCTCAAAAAGAACAGTGGATTCCGTCTCGTCTCCCTGCTCGGCGAATCCGCCGCGGGGGGAGAAAGTGACATGCACATTATTTACGGCGCGTACGCGCCGTAAACAATGTATTGTCTATGGGGCCGGGAGCGGCGCCCCCGCCGCGCTCCGGGCCCGCCCCTTATTCACGGCGGATTTGTGAGCTCAATACGGCTCACAAATCCGTCGGGAATAAGCCGTGTGAACACGGCCTAAGTAGTGTGCGCTGGCCAGCGGGTACTTCTAAAACACCTGCCCTATAGCTGCATTAAGCCGTCTGAATTCACCCTAAGGCTATGTTCACAAGGCATCTTTTAGGATGCACTTCAGGGCATGGTTGCGCTGTAATGTGCCCCGAAATACGTCCTGTAAGTACGGTAATCATAGCTCTCATAGAGAGCTATGATTACCCGCCGTCTTCCCCGCTGCGCATTGAATGCTGGCAGTAAGAACTGACATGTCACTTCTTTCCGGCATATACGCGGCAGGTATAATGAAACGAATGGGGCGGGCCGCGGGCCTGTCCCCCCTTGCGCTTTAGGGTATGTTCACACAGGGTAATTTCGGAGCGCATTTCGCTGCGTATTTGCGCTTTAATACAGGCTAAAGGCGTGCCGAAATTATGGTAATCCATAGTTCTCATAGAGAACTATGGATTACACCTCCTCTCCCCGCTCGTACAATACGACGCGCGGGGAGATAAGTGATATGTTAATTACTTGCGACGAATACGCGTCACGAGTAATGAATGTCAATCGAGGCGGCGGGCTGCCAGGATCCCCCCGCGCCATGGGAGTACACGCGTATTAGTGCCGCAGTACATCGTGTGAACATAGCCTTAGAAGGCATCTTGTGGCGCGCATAGGTATGTGCCACAAGACACGGTGTGAACATAGCCTCAGACTTTCTTTGTTGCCCATAGCAACCAATCGGAGCTCCCCTTTAATTTCATATAGTGCTCTGAAAAAATGGAAGGGGAGCTCTGATTGGTTGCTGTGGGCAACAAAGAAAATCTTAGACCAAGACCGTTTTCATACACGTCCCCCTAAATCTAAAGCAAAACATAAAAATTCCATTATCCATTGGCTGTGGCTATTTAGTCAATGCAAGGCTCCTATTGCTGCTAAACGCCTCCTAACACCCCAAAACCACCTAAAAGTCTGCTACTTCAGTGGCTCTCCTTTTGTAATACTTCTTGTATGCTCATCTGGACGGATTCTCTTAGCCCAGCGTACCTGTACACACTGCTTAAACTCACCACTTTGGCTTTTTAAAGTCTTGTAGTTGAAATCGAAGTCATCCTGAAGATTTTCCACAACTTTCATTTTCTGCTCAAGATCCTGGGAGAAAGGAGATGACTATGGATTAGCAGGAAGCATAACGTGAAGTACTGACTATAACGTGAAGCTACACAAGAGTCCGTACCTGGACTTTCTTCCTCACATCCTGCAGGTGCTGTTCCAACATTTGCTGTTTTTCGGTCACAACAGTTGCTGTGGGGTGCGATGCTGGACCTCCTTGCTGATAAAGAGAACACATTTTGAAGGTTAAACAAAAAGTCAAAATATAAAAAGTTAGTTCTTTTAGCAACTAAATAGGTAGGATGTGCATAAGCCCTATCTGGGGCGGTTACGAGATTTTGTAAAAAACTGCAAACCTTGAATAAAAGTCAAGGACAACTTACATAATGATGTAAAGATATATACACAGTATCAGCACCAATACGTGCAGTAGGGTATCAAGAGTTAACTCTGCTGTAGCCTTTAAAAATAGCCAGAAATAAAAGGGTTACTGGTGTACCATGGCGCTAGACCTAAGCAGCCACAAAATGACCTCAATGCTAGGGAGCATCCACAGTAACGTAAAATAGACTTCCCAATGGAGGAAAATTCAATAAATCAGGTGCTAATTAATTAAACATCACGCATTTCTAAGGCAATCCTCTCACAAGGCATTATGGGAAAGGGGCTGAGAAGCCCACAGCGCCCTCTGTTGGTTGTAACAAATCCTCAATTTGCTTTTGACCCCCAGTCTTGAGAAAAAAAAAAGGATTTTTAAGCCAAGCCAGTATCTCTCATCAACAGACAACGCTGTTTCGAGATTTTAGTCCTTCTTCAGTGCAGAGTAGAGAAGAAACTGCTGGCTGTGTGGAGGCATCGGGTAGCTCAGGAATGTAAGATCTCTCCTTAAGAGAGCACCGAAGGAACGCGCTTGTAGAGTTTTTGTTTTGCTTTTCGCCCTCTACTTAGCATCTGCATATCACAGGCATATGGAAAGGGCTGAGAAGCTACCCTGAGCTACCCATGCCTCCCACACAGCCAGACAGTATCTTCTCTACTCGGCACTGAAGAGGGACAAAAATCTCGAAACAGCGTTGTCTGTAGATGAGAGATACTGGCTTTATTGAGGGGTTGGGACTACCCACCCATATTTAAGGAGAGCCTTATCCTCATTTCCTTGGGGACAACCGAGGAGCACACTAGCTTTTTTCCCCCCACTCTATATTGAATTTATGCGCCATTTTGGCCAGCTCACTGAGGAGCTCGGTTACCCCTGAGCGAAACACGTCTGGAAGGGCATTTTTTTCATAGTGTGTATAGTATCTAGTTTATTAGGGATACTTTGTAGGACAAATTAGGAGCTAGTCTTGCGGGATCATCCTTTGTAGAACGTCATTTCCGCTAAGGGTCTGTGTGTGTTTAAGGATAGAGAGGTTTTGTGTATTTATTATCTTTGGACTACAAACTTATCTTACCCTTCTCAAACATCCTATATCATGAATTGAAGAAGTGTATGTGCATCTACAATTGGTGGGTGAGTTTTTCCTTTTTACAAATATTTAATTAAAAGTTATGTTTTATGGTAATATCCTTTTTCTTGTTGTTGCATTATACTTAGGATATTTTTTGGTTATGTGAATTTTCCTGTCAGTGCGTACTTCCAAGGACGGGAAGGGAGGAGGGGGGCGGCCCCATTCACTTACACTGTCAGCGGTGCGTAAGCACCTGTCCCATCTCTCCCCCAGCGTACAATACGATCGTATTTTACGCCGGAGGAGACGACGCATTATTCATAACTATCAAATAAAAATTTGAATGTTTCCAAAGGGTATGTCCACATGGCGTAATTGTGGCGCGTATTTGTGCTTTAATACGGGCGAAATGTGCCCCACAATTACGCCGTGTTACATACCCTTTGGAAACATTCAATTTTTTATGTACATGTAAAGGCCCATTCATATACTAATAAGTTCACTTTTGAGGTGGATATCACTTTAAAATAGGCAGAACTTGAAAGGATCACTTTATACAGGCAGATGTTCTTCTGAGTTCTGTGCGTAGGTGGCAATCTAGATGGCGTACACAAAACAGCGGATTCATCTTTGCACTAGAGCTTCAGTCCACACAATTGTAGCAATGAGTCTATGAAAGCATCGCTATTATCTAATGTTATAATGAGGTTTAGTCACACAGAAAAAAAAAACATTTTTCCTCTCTAAAACTCAAGGCCACGACACACCGCAACATCTAATAAACTGTAATTCAACAGATATTACTGCCCACACAGTTACCCCAATACACACCTGAGCCGCCGCCGCAGCAGTCTGCAGAAGCCTCCCCTCTTCCCACAGGCATCTGGCCACAATCCGTGCAATTTCCATTGGTTTTTCCAGGTACCTGCTCTGCAAAGACAAATTTCACAATAAATTAAAAATTTAAAATAAATTGTTTGATTTTTTTTTAAAGAAAGTTCCCACTACAGAAAATGATAGTTCATTGCTAGGATCTACTGTTATTTCCTGACCGCTGCAGATAATAACTGCAAGGACCCCTACTGATCCTCAGGATGTCGGGGGTTACAGACCTACTTCAGCGCCTTCAAAGTTTTGGCCATCATAACAATGCTCGCGATCAACTGCTGTGCTGGGAGCTTGAACAGAAGTGGCAGGTCCCTACACAGCGGGCGCTCAGGAACGCTGCTGTGCAAGAGAAGTACCAGAGGGAAATCTGTTCCTTTATTATTTTTTTTATTGAATCATTTTTAATTTTGTAGATTTTTTGTATAAACAATCCAACTCCATTACCCCCCACACTTCCCTTCCACCAATGATTAAAATAACACTGTTACACGCTGTTCTCCGAAAGGTTAAAGGGGTTGTCTCACTACATCGATTCATCTTACCTCAGTCCTGTTTTCTTGGTTTCACTGAATTGAATTCAGGGGCGTGTTTTCTGGCTTCTACTAGGCTGCAGTAGAAGCTAGGTCTGTAGCTATAGCAACTAGTGCTGGCAGCCTTTTAGGAGAGATGGAACAGTTCTGTAGCTATAGCGACCTGAGGAGCTGATGCAGCCCATACAAGAGGGGATATCTCAGAATAGGTAGGACACGGTTAATGGACATATATTGCAAAGTGACTTGTTTTTGCAAGATCTTTAACATAAAAAGCAATCCTTGTATTGAGACAACCCCTTTAACACAAAATCTACTCCTTTGAGCCCAACACCTTTATTCCTTAATAAAAGATCAGTAATTAGTTTCACCGGTCTCAAAAACCGTAAATATCTTGCATCAAACACCACCAATATTGCCCCTCATTGCCCTTCAAATATTCCCATGAAGGATCCTCTCTCTGATCAGATGCACTGGAGCCAGACCCGAGGTGTCCAGCAACCAAGACCACAATTTCTCATATTTGGAGACCAGATCCTTTTTCAGACAGATCTCTTTTTCCAAGAATATCGACCAATTAAATTTACTTACAACAGTGAGAGGATCTGTACTGAGCAAATCACCTAAAATAGTATCCGGGAGACTGCTACCTTCTCCGCTCACTCCAAGGCCAGGTCTTCCGCACGAGCCAGTGTACACAACAAGGGAAGAGCATCAATAGATCAATACAATAAACGACACTTTTCCAGTAATGAACTAACTTCAGACAGATCCACATCATATGCAAAAAACTTGCTGGGTGCATCTTGCATCCATTGCACAGCGCGATTCCCTTTATCAAACCCAAATCGGTTTACAGCACCTGCCCCAAGGATGAGTGGCCCAGAGAACAAAACACTCCCTAGACCAGCACGCCGCCACCACCAGCTTGTGTTCTTCCAGCAATGGTTGGAGGGGTTTGTCCTCAACTAAAAAAAGGACCTAACATCCTGTAGACGGCGCACACGTCTCTTTTTCTATGGTCACCATTCCCACCAATTAGGTTCTATCAAATAACTTGTGATTTTATGGGTCACCTGGAGCTGGTACGTGTTTATCTGATTATATTTGTGAGCGCTATCACAGCTTCCAGTAACATCTGGGTGAGTATCTTGATACCATTTTTTTTTTTCTTTTTAACGTTATTTTTATTAGCGTTTTCAAAATATTAAGTACAAACAAACAATACCCCCAAGGTGGGGGAACAACAAAGGTAAATCAGGAAAGGGGGAAGGAATGGGAGGGGAATGCAGGGGAAAGAGTGGATGTAAGGGAGGTTAAATATATATATATATATAATATTAGTATATATATTAAAATATAATAAATTATAATATTAATATATATATTATATATATATCCCATCTGTAAATATAAGAATGTAAACAGAGGAAAGGAGAAACTACAGTTAACTAGCATAAAGTAACATGTCATGTCAGGCAAATTATAGGACAAAATAGAGTTCAAACATGTTCAGAACATAAGAAAGCAATGCCAGAATCAGAGTGAAAGGCAAACGATGCCGGGAATAATGTAGTTGCTTTACATAGAATCTAATTTACTCAGATATGGTGTCTAAGACATCCTAGAAAGAAGAAAGAAGGAAGGAAGGAAAGGAAGAAAGGAAAGGAGGGAGAAGAAAGAATGGAAGAAAGAAAGAAGAGAAAGAAGGAAAGAAAGGAAAGAAGAAAGGAAGAAAGAAATAAAAGAAGAAAGAAAGAAAGAAAAAGAAAGAAAGAAAGAAAGAAAGAAAGAAAGAAAGAAAAGAAAGAAAATAAAAAAAAAAAGAAAGCGAAAAAAAAAAAAAATAGTGGAGGAGAGGAAATATCTAGGGGTGCGCGGGCCCCCCCCACCAAAGAAGGCAAGAGGAATAGTGACCACAAATGGATGTCAGTCTGATACCATTTTTGTTGCAAGTGCACAACTATATTTTCTATATAGTCCATTGGTGTCTCTATATATTTATATGCTGTCCTAGCATTGTGTATTATGTATCTCTATATATCCTCCTGATGAACCTACTTTATTTTGTACTAGCGCTGTTTGTGTACATGTTTTTTTGCCGTTATTGTTCCATTGAGGTTCTACCCTGCGATGACACATTTAATAGGGAGATTGTAGGGTCCTAGGATTGTAGGCTCGCGACAGGGTCGCCCTTTTCAGGGTGATTACCCTATTGTTTGTAGGTAGGGATAGAGTTTTAGTTTTCCTTTGAAATATATTAGAATAATAGGATGTTTGGTAGGTGTATTTTGTATATTAATTTGGTCATTAAAGGCTATGCTTTGCTTTAAGGATCATTTGCTAGAAGGCAACTGCTATACTGTTTGGTTAGGTGTTTGTTCTCTAACATTTCCTGCCTGACACCAACGTTCATACGTTTGATGAAGCAAAAAACAAAAAAAAACAACAACTCGAAACTGCCGTGAAAATTTAGGCTTTTTCTGCCAACGAAGTTTGGTTAACAAATGTGCAGTGACTATCTGCCTGCTCTGGAGTCCAATATGCAAAAGGATTTGCTTTACTGTTTTAGAGTCTAGTAGCCCATGGTTTATTTTGGCAGTGAACTTCTCCACTGTAGCGCGTCAGTCCACCCTTGTGCACTTTTGTAGCCAATGTTGACCACTCACATCAATAACATGTGATGCGCCCGTTTCCATGTCACTTATCCCTAATGGCGCCATTTGTCCACTTAGTAGACATTTTCACCACAGTGCCAGCAAACCGTTCACAAACTGCACAGTCTCAAAACTACCACCACTCCCTATCTGAAAGCAAATAATTTTTTTGCAACTTTTTACCCATCACTGCAACAAGGGATGTATGCGCAGACGGCCTATCACACACGTTACATACCCACCAAGCCACCTCACCACACGAGACTCCCTTCAAGAGCCATGTGTTACCGACACTGAAAGCAGACAGTGGTTATAATAGTATGACTTGACTATCCGTAACAGCTGCGATTATAATCAGAGTACATGTATACAGTCTTATTACCAGAGGACAATATCAACGTTACTAAGCTGAATAAAAGGGAGTGGCAGTGCTGGAAAATACACAGCACAGTTTGTCTGTATCTGGGAGCAACCACAGATTCTCCAGTGTTATTTCCACATCTATTAGACTGAAAGGGTTGCTGTGGGCTGTGAGTCCTCTGTCCACAATGTAACAGCCAGGAATTTATAGCTCTGCAGGAGTTGTTGGCTCAGGTTCAGCAAGGAGGTGCAGAATTAACACTGCAGCAAGGAATGGAGGAGGGGGACGGTAACAGCGAGGGTAATGGGTGAAATTAAACTTTAAATACATTTACTAATCGGTGGCAGCTGCTGTGGATAAAACTGTAAGGAAAGAAAATCAAAGCAGTGTGAATGCCTGGATCACATCTTAATATCGAGAGCAAGGCAGCAAATACACGGGTGCTACAGAACTAGCGGGGAAACCGGGGTGAAAACGGAAAGTGAACGGAAACAATTACAATAAAGTGTGAACAGACATGTTCATATCAATGTTCTGGATGGACAAAATGGGCGCTGAGGCTTTATTAGGAATTTAACGACTCATGGGGTTCTGGTGGGTGGAGAAAATAAAACCAGAACTTTTCAGACCTATGGGTCAGCGTTCTGTCTGGTGAAGGAAAAAAGGAAGCCTACGCGAAATTAAGCATAGTGGGGGCTTGGCGATGTTCGGAGGCTGCTTTGCTTTTTCTAAAAGCTGGAAACCTGCAGCATGAAGCGGGCATAATGGATTCAATCATCCTAGGAAAAGCAGTCAAAGCTTGGGCATCACTGGACCTTCTAACAGGACAATGATCCCAAGCATACCTCAAAGTCTACCAAGCCTTGGAAGCTTCTGCAGTGGCAACCATAGTCACCTGTCTTGAACCCCATAGAAAATCTTTGGTGGGATTTTGGGGAAGGCAACTGCAGTGAGCAAACCCAAGAATATCAATCATTTGGAGGCTGTTGCCGATGAGGAATAGGCCAGATGCTGGTGTCTAGCTATTCACCACATTTGCAGCAGGTTATAAAGAGCAAAAGGTGCTTTATTAAGTACTTAAAAGGGAATCTGTCGCTTTTATTTACTTATTAAATCTAGACCCTGATCTATATTCTTTTCTTCTTAGCAGTTTTTATTTTCCCGATTGTAGATTTCTCAATTCAGTCGTCTATATACGATTGTGGGGACAGCATTCTTGCTTGCACTGCTTTAACAGCATTTAGAGAAATGCTTTGCAGCAGCTTCATGCACATATGAGCCTTAAAGGGAAGGTGGCATCAAAAAATGAGTCATTGTTTAAGTCCCGTTTCTATGTTAAACACATTTTTTAGGATTTTTTGGGAATTTTTCAGATCACTTTCAATATTTTTTTAATAATTCTTAAGTCTTGCAGTTTTCACTTTGGCCACTAGGCCTTGTTTGCACTGCTGTAACAGCAGTCAGAGAGCTGCCTTACAGTAGCTTCATGCACATAGGAGCCTTAAGACGGACTCAGTCCCATTGACTTCTATAGGAGAGTTTTCTGGGCATGTTCTGTGACCTGGTTAAGAAGTCAGTGTGCAGGGAAATGGAGAAGGTGAGCTGTGACTACCTCCTATTGTGACTGGTGGATCCTGTGTTATCTATACACACTGGTGTCACCTTTCACTCTAACCCTGCTTGTGCTGATCATGAGCAGACTCCTGAAAATCTTTCTGTACAGAACAGGTAGTGTCAGAATATTAGGCCTAACTTTTTAAAAAAATATTTAAAATGATATGGAAAATTAAAAACAACCAAAAATTCTTAAAAAATGTAATAACAAAAACGTGAGTTAAACAATATGGCATTTTTGATGACACATTCCCTTTAAGGTGCCTAACAATGAGATTAAATAATTCAGGGACTGCAGGGGTCACTGAAAGCTGCATTAAATGTTGAATTTGGAGAAACCACTTGTTATTTAAAGGGGTTGTCTCACTACATTGATTTATCTTGCATCGGTCCTGTTTTCTTGGTTTCACTTTGAATTCAGGGACGTTTTTACGGGCCCTTTCTTAAGGTTTGCAGAAAAACCAGGCCCTGAAAGCTTTTGAAACCCATGCGGGGCACCCCTATCAGGAGGACCAAACAATTTTGTAAAAAAGCGCCCCGGGAAGGAGCGGGAAGCACCCCAAAAAATTCAAGAGGGAATATCTCAAAATTTGGGTACACCCCCATATGGGAAAGGGAAAGTGGGACTTCCCCCCTGTCTCTTAAAGGAGTTGGTCACTTAAGAAAAACAAATAGCCAGCTCTTGGGGCCCCATTAAAATAAAAAAAAATAAAAAAAAGTTATACTCTGCTTTCTCTGATCTCCGGTTCCAGCCTGAAATCCCCCCCCCCACTCACCCCCCGGGGGCTTCTGCTTTCTTTCCCTTGGTACTTCCCAAATGAAGAAGTCATCACGAAGCGCGACTAAAAATGGTCAGGTGCCACTCATTTACAGCCCCGTTCTAAAGGGACAGCTCCAAATGGTGACATAAGTAGAGGCAATTGACTGCCATACCCAAACCCAAGCACCGCAGGGGTTTCCCTTTCCCCGTTAAAGGAAGTACAAAAATTAAAATATAAAGCCCGGGGAGAAAAATTTTTATTTTTTTTTTAAACCCTGTCACAGGTTTTCCTTTTTAAAAAAGGGCACCCACAAGCAGTGTAAACCCTTTCCTTTTCCCAGCGCTGGGGCCCCCTTAAACGGTAAGATGCAGAAATTTTGAGCATGTAAGCCAAATCTGACTGTCCGCACCCCTGTTCTGCCAGAGAAATCCAGCTTATTCATGAGACCCCTTTTAAAAACCAAAAAAGGGGGTTCGTTTTAAAAATTTTAAGTATTTTAAATCTTGAGAAAACAGGTTGTGTGACAAGTACCAAATATCCGGTAAGGAAAAACGGCCGAAAAAATTTGGGGCGGGAACCCCACAACGGGAGAAAAACCTTTTCCCCCTTCCCCCTTTTAACCCTCCAAAACTGCTTTATCCCCCTCATTTTGTGCTAAATGAAAAACATTAATTCCTGCAGAAAGCGGCTGTATTGCTGATCTATCTCCCCCAGAAGATTGTGGAAGACCAAGGTGGCGTGAGATTCCTTGCTGGCAGCAAAACCCCTGCAAAGTAAAACAGCATTATTACATATTTTTTTTTTATAAGTTTAAAACCCAAACAATACACATTAGTTTAAAATTGGTAAAAAACTTTCTAGCAGAAAAGACTGGTCTTTTTGGGCCCATGGCAACCGACCAAGCTAAGCTTTCATTTTTCCCCAGAGCAGGGGTATAAAAAAGAACCCTAAAAGCTCTAATTTGTTTGTTTTGGGGCAACAAAGTCCAGTTTTTGGGGTATGCTTACACTGCTTATTTTGACGCTGGTTTTTCTGCACCCAAAACAGCATCAAAACCTCGCATGAAACGCGCTTCTTCAGAAGAGTTTTTTGACGAGGTTTTGAATGAGGTTTTGGCATGGTATTGGATGAGGTTTTCAACACGGTTCTCACCCATACAAATCAATAGCCAGAACAAAAAGGCGTCGAAAAACGCTCCAAAAAAAAGGGGCGAAAAACGCGTTAAAAAACACCCCAAGGGTTTTTTGAAATGTTTCCGCTGTTTCCCCTAGGGGGGATTTTCATTTACTGAAAAACCCTTCAAGAATTGCCCACGATCCCTTTTTTTTTTCCCAATCCCAAAAAGCGTGAAAAAATCCCCCATTGTGTGTGAGCAACAACAAAAAAGCCTTTTACATAGGAATAAAATGCAAATTAACTGGGGTCGTTTTGGAGACTTTTTTGATGCTGTTTTGGGAGCGGAAACGCTGCAAAACCAGCGTCATAATCAGCCATGTGAACAAAGGGGTTGTCTCACTACATCGATTCATCTTACCTCAGTCCTGTTTCCTCGGTTTCACTTTTGAATTCAGTGTTTACAGGCATTACTGGCTACTACTGACCAGGGGGTTTTGGGCCCCTTTTAAAAAATCCCCCCCCTTTTGGGGGAAATGGAACAGGTTTTTTTCCCCCCCCCCCCCCCGGGGGGGGGGGGAAAAGGTAGGACATTTGGGGGCCCAAACCCCCAAAGGGGGTTTTTTTAAAAAAAAAAAAAATTTTTTTAAAAACCCCCCAAAAAAAATTTTCCCCGAGACAAAAAAAGTATAATTTCAAGGGCACCTTTTTTTTCCCCCCAAAAAAAAAAAACCCCCCCAAAAATTTAAATTTAAAAAAAAAAAACCCAAAACCAAAAAAATTTTTAAAAAAAACCAAAAAAAAAACAAAAATTTTTTTAAAAAAAAAAAACCCCAAACCCCCCCCCTTTTTTAAAAAAAAAAAAAAAAAAAAAAACCCCAAAAAAAAAAAAAAAACCCAAAAAAAACCAAAAAAAAAACAAACACCCCCACAAAAAAAACACCCCAAAAAACAAAAAATTTTGGGGGCCCCCCCCCCAAAAACCCCTAAAACCCAAAAAAACCAAAAATTTAAAAAAAACCAAAAATTTTTCCCCCCCCCCAAAAAAAAAAAAAAACCAAATTTTCCCAAAAAAAAAAAAATTTTAAAAAAAAAAAAAAAAAAAAAAAAAATTTTCAAAAACCTTTCCCCAAAAAAAAAAAAATTTTAAAAACAAAAAAACCCAAAAAAACAAAAAACAAAAAAAAAACAAAAAAAAAAACCCCCCAACAAAAAAACCCAAAAAAAAAAAACCCAAATTTAAAAAAAAAAAATTTTAAAAAAAAAAAAAAAACCCAAAAAAAAAAAAAAAATTTTAAAAAAAAAAAAAAAAAACAAAAAAAACACCCCAAAAAAAAAAAAAAAAACAAAGAAAAAATTTTTTAAAAAAAAAAAAAAAAACCCAAAAAAAATTTTTTTTTAAAAAACCCCCCCAAACCCCCCCAAAAACAAAAAAAAAAAAAAACCCCCAACAAAAACCCCCCAACCCCCCAAACAAAAATTTTAAAAAAAACCCCCAAAAAAAAATTTTCCAAAACCCCCAAAAAAAAAAAAAAAATTTTTTTTCCCCTTAAAACCCAAAAAAAATTAAAAAAAAACACCAAAAGGGTTTCCCCCAAAAAAAAAAAAAAAAAAAAAAAAAAAAAAATTTTTAAAAAAAACAAAAAAATAAAAATAAAATAAAAAAACCCCAAAAAAACCCCCCCCAAAAAAAAAAAAAAAACAAAAAACCCCCAACCCCCCCAAAAAAAAAAAAAAAAAAAAAAAAATAAAAAACATAAAAAAAAAAAAAAAAAATTTTTTAAAAAAAAAAAAAAAAACCCCCCAAAAAAAAAAAAAAAAAATTTTTTCCCCCCCCCCCCCCAAAAAAAAAAATAAAAAAAAAAAAATTTAAAAAAAAAAAAACAAAAACCAAAAAAAAAAAAAACCCCAAAAAAAAAAAAAAAACCAAAAAAATTTTAAAAAAAAATTAAAAAAAAAAACCCCAAAAAACAAAACCCCCCCCCCCCATAAAACCCCAAACCCCCAAAAAAAAACCCCCAAAAAAAAATTAAAAAAAAAAAAAATTTTTTTCCCCCCCCAAAAAAAAAACCCCCAAAAAAAAAACCCCAAAAAAAAAAAAAAGGGACCAAAAAACACCCCCAAAAAAAAAAACCCCCCAAAAAAAAAAAAAAAACCCCCAAAAAAAATTTTAAACCCCAAAAAAAAAAAACCCCCCCCCCCAAAAAAAACCCCCCACCCCACAAAAAAAAAAACCCAAAAAAAAAAACCCCACAAAAAAAAAAAACCAAAACCCCCCACCCCAAAAAAATTTAAAAAAAAACAATAAAAAAAAAAACCCCCCCCCCCCAAAAAAAAAATTTTAAAAAAAAAACCAAAAAAACCCCCAAAAAAAAATTTCCCCCCCAAAAACCCAAAAAAAAAAAATTTTTTTAAAAAAAAAAAAAAAAAATTTTTTGACCTTACCACTGAGCACCCACCACATAGGTGTGCGTTACCTTTTATCTTGCAAGATCAGAGAGCTGTCTAAGGACACCGGGGACAAAATTGTATACCTGCACAAGGCTGGGATGGGCGACAGGAAAAAAAGGGGAACAGTTTTTGTGAGAGTCTCCCTCACCCCGGGCTCCATGAAAGACTCCCCTTGGGGGGTATGGACTTTCTGAAAAAGGTCATAAAAAGTTCAGAACTGCACAGGGGACCTGGGTCAATACCTGCAAAGGGGGACCACAGCTCACAATTACAGTATAACCACTACGGCCATTTTTTAAAAATCCTGCAGGGCACACAAGGTCCCCCTGCTCACGCCAGCACACATCCAGGCCCATTTGAAGTTGGCCCAGGACCTTCTGGGTGATCTAAGGAGGTATGGGAGAAGGTCATGTGGTCATACTAAACCAAAATAAAACTTTTTCGTATCAACTTCATTTGCCATGCTTGGAGGAAAGACGAGTATAACCCCAAGAACACTGTCCCAACCGTGAAGCATGGGGGGTGGAAACCTAATACTTTGGGGGGTACTCTCTGCAAAGGGGACATGATGACTGCAACGTATTGAAGGGAGGATGGATGGGGCCATGTATTGCAAGATTTTGGCCAACAACCTCCTTGTCTCAGTAACAGCCTGAAGTTTGGTCATGGCTGGTCGGCAGCCAACGACTCAAAACACACCCCAGGGCAACAAAATACTCGCGTCGTAAAGGGGCATTTCAAGGGTAAAGGATGCCTAGCCATCTCCACACCGGAAACCCAACGAAAATTTTTGGGAGGGTCTAAACTCAATTACTCAGCGACTCCCAAAGACTCAGGGAGGGCGGCCAAAACCCTCTCCATTTTTTTGCAAACCTGTCAAAAACTACAGGAAAGTTTTAAACCCCTGAAATTTCCAAAAAAAGGGTTTTTCTGAATTTAAAAAAATTAATTTCTTTTTTTTCTACTGTGTCAAATACTAATTTCATGCAAATTATGTAAAAATCATACAATGTTTTTTTTCCCGGATATTTTTTTTAATTCTGTACCCAAAAAATTTTTGAAGTGCATAAAATTTTAAATCTTGCTTTAAGAAAAGGGGAAAGCACCCCGGGAAAACAAAAACAACCCCTGAACAAACTAAACCACGGGTTCCTATACAAAACCAAAAAAAGCCCAAATGGCAAAAACTTTTGGGTTTCGCGTCCCAAAAAACTGCAGCACCCAAAATTTGCACTTTTGCCCCTTCCACCCCACCCAATATAAGATGGGCAAGGAGATCGGGGGGAAAAGGGAAAAGGCTTTAATACGAAATAAAATTGCATAAAAAAGTCCCAAAAAAGGATGACGCCAAAGATGAAAAAAAAGTGACTAAAAGGCAATCACCCCCCTCTTTAAGTATCTCCTTTTTTTTCCCCTTTTTAAAAGCCCCAATTTTTTAAAAATCCCCAATAAAAGGAATTTCAGAGTTAACAGGGGTGGAGACCCCATTAAAGGTTTCCTTTAAATTAATTTGGGCCCAATGGGTTTTGGAAACTAAAGAGCATCTCCCCGCTCTGGGGGACCTTATTCACAACTTTCCCCTTTTTAAAATTTTACTTAGAAATTGTATAAAATACTTAGGGCCCCACATGAAAGAAAAAAGCATTTTGGTCTAAGATTTTCTTTGTTTGCCCATAAAAACCAATCAAAAGCTCCCCCTTTTCATTTCATATAGAGCCCCCCAAAAAAATTTAAAAGGGGGGCCCTATAAAATGGTTTTAGCTAGGGGCAACAAAGAAAAGCCCAGACCAAGACGGTTTTCATACAATCTCCCCCTTAGTTTCACCTATGGTTTTGGTGCACAGGGAAAATGATAAAATTTTTATTCCCCCCGGTTTTCCCCTACACGGGATCCTGGGCCCAACCCCGGGCGGGCCCTTCACTAAGAAATTTCATCACAAGCCTCATTTGGAACACATTCAGACATCTTTCAAAAAACCCGGGAAAAAAAATGTATCCCGAGGGTTTTTTCCCTGAAAAGGGGGGGCCAAGAGATCTGTAAGGAAAACACGCCAAAAATGGACCAAGTATTTTTCAACCCAACCAAAACTATTTGCTTTATGTATCGGACACAAAAGCATGATGTAAAAAAACCCTCTTAAACTTTGAGGATCAGGTCTAAAAATAAAGAAAAAACCATTGGGTCTCCTTAGTAACTAAAATCCCTTAAAGGGGTTGTCTTGCTACAAAGGGAAAAGCTTTCCCAAATTTTTGGTAGGGAACCCCAAAAAAAAAACATTTTCCAAATATTTTTCCCTTTTGGGTTCCCGGGTGAAAAAGTAAATTTTTAATGACCTCCCCTGGCATTTCATTTCCCTCAGCCCCCCAAAACCCCCTGTAAAAAATTCTTCCCCTGCGTTTGTTCCTTGAAAACGTGGGGTTAACAAAAACACCACGGGTTTTGGGGCGTTTTTCCTTGCTGCTCAGCCAGAAAAAAACTTGTTTTTAATGTAAAATAAACAAACTTTTAATTGGGGGTTTTTTGTTTGGGGGCCCCCAGATAAAAGTTTTTTAAAAAAATTTTGAGAAGCTAATCTGCCTAATTAGCATCTGAAAGCACACACAGCAGGGGCTGTACAAGCAGGGGAGCGGGTATGAAAATTAGTCAGCCCCTAAACCCGGAAGGGGACAAGTTTTTCTTTCCCCAATCCCCTTCTCTAAAAACCCCAAAGGGGAACCCAACCCCTTTAAAAGAAAAATTCCCTAAATATTACCTGGCAAATTTTTATTTTCCAAAAATTTTTCAAAAATACATGAAAACAATTAGAATTTTCCCTTTTCAAATGCTGCAGCTACTCCCTGACTGAAAATCCCTTTCACCTTTAAACATTCTTGAAGTATTTTAAAAAACCTGTAAATCGGACTCCCTTTTTTCTTCGGGAAAATTACCTTGTGTGTGGCTGGAATCTGCTTTCTGCTTCTATGTAATATGAGCACTCCCTTTTTCACAGAGGAGCTTGGCATCCACAACTCTAATAAAATACTAAAAGCCAGGCCACTTTCCCCTTACCGATTAAACCCAAGGAAAAGGGGGCCTTTCAAACCCAAAAACCACAAAGTAAAAAGGCCATTTCCCATCTTAGGGTGCTAGTTTTTTCCGGGAAAAAACGGGAAAAAGGGGGGCAAAAGGGGAAAAGCTTTGGGTTTAACATAAGTGTGCATGTTCCAGGTCCAATGTGGTGACCAAGTCTCAGAACATATGGAAATTCTAGGTTATTGAAAAAAAACAAAACAAAAAAAAACCCCCCTGACTTAGGGAAATAAAAAAAAAAAAAAAAAAAAAAATTTTCCCCAAATTTTTCCTAAATTGCCCTTTTAAAAAGGAAAACTCCCGCAAGGGAAACACTTGAGCTGCGACTTCCAAATCTCGTCATCTTACCAATTTTGGGGCTTTAAAACCAGGGTTGCAAGAAACGGGGCCGTAGCCCCAAAAGGAAAGCTGTCCGCTGGTCCCACTGGTCCCAGCGTTCCGGTTTTTCGAAATCCATTTTTTGCAACGGTTTCCTTTTCGCCCACTTGCGACGGAGGTCTGGAAAAAAAAAGGAAAATGTGTTTATTTCCTTACAAAATTTTTTAAACCCCAAAAATCTGTCAGATAGAAACAAGCGCAAACCACATAAAAAAGGAGAAAATTTAAAAGGGGTTCACCCCCAAAAAAGAAAAAAACAGAAGATTCAAACTGCTATCCCCCCAAGCCCTTCATTCTTTCCTTTTCCCTTTAAACCCGTGTTTTTTCCCCTTTGCCAATTTCTGCTGTCCCCTTTTGTTTTAAATGTACTTCCCTTTCCTGCACCCAAAAAAATTTAATTTTTTTTTCTGCAAAAAAAGCAGTTCCCCTTTGCCCTGTAAAACCACAAGAACCCGGGTTCCGCACCGGTTTTTGCCTTTTTTCCCCCTCCCCTTGGGGGTTTAGACCGGCTTGTTTCAATTTGAACCCAAAGGGGGCCGGGAAAAAGGGGGTTCCTTTTAAAAAAACTTTATTGATCCCGGGTCCCGACCACCGGTTTTCGCCTTTTTAAGGGGTTGGGAACACAGAAAAATCTGAGATTTCGGACAACAGCTGCATTAGAACTTCAAGAAACCTACAGAAATGATAGTTATAGTATAAAAGTGCCTCATCTTTGGAAGAGAGAATGTTAAGAAAACAATTTATTGTCACTAGACAGCCCTGTTGAAGTCCTTTAAAAGGCTAAGGAGATTGGCATATGTGGGAGGGCCTTTAAAGGGGGTTTTCTCAAATACATTGATTTCTTACCCCCAGCCTGTTTTTTGGGTTTACATTTGAATTCAGGCTACAGTGAAGCCAGGTCTGTAGCAAAGCAACCAAAACTGGGAGCCCTTCGGGGACATTGAAAAGGTTCCCGTATAAAAACAACCCCCAAAGGGGCTGATGCAGCCCCACAAGAGGGGGAAAATTTTAGGGAAAAGGAGGACACTGGTTAAAAGGACATATATTGCAAAGTGGCTTGTTTTTTGCAAGATCTTTAACATAAAAAAACAAACCTTGTAGTGATACAACCCCTTTAAAAAAGTTGCTTTCCCTCTTAACTTAAAGGGGGAACCCCTCAAACCACAACCCAACCCCATTAAGCTTTTAACACGAAAACAAAAATGGAAGAAAAAAAAAAAAAGACTTTTAAACCAAAATACCTTTGTTTGTTCTAAAATTTTGTTTCCCTTTCAGTTAGATACACCCACAATAAAAAAAAAACATGTAAAAAATTTTCCGATTAACTAAATAAAAGGGCAAAAAACTACTCCCAAATTAGAAGAAAAAATTATCAAAAAAAATCATAAAATTTTTTTAAATTCCCCAAAAAATTTCCCAAGAAAAAAAATTGTACACAAAAAATTTTTAAAATAAAAAGAAAAGGGGGAAAGCCCGGGCCCCAAAAGGGGCAATTTATTTTTAAAGGGAAAAAAATTTAAAATTTCATTGCACTTTATAAATGCCCCCTGATCTAAAAAATTTAATTATATATTTAAAATGTTGCACCTTTATACATTATTTTTTTTAAATGAAAATTTTTTTTTTTAAAAATTTTTTTTGTAAAATTTTAAAATCAGGTTAGGTGGACTGATATACTTTTGAAAAAATAATTGAGAGAAATTCCCCTTTTTTGGCACTTCATTCCCCCTTTAAACTGTTTTTATTTAATATGTTGTGATACAATTTTTATCTGTATTTTTTTGCATTAATAAAAATCATGATTTTATAGATTTTTCTTCTCCTGATTTTAGTAGTTTTTTGATTCCTTTCAGTTAGAGCAGTTCTTATGTCCTGCTTGTTTAGGGAAGGTTTCCTAGGTCACCGACCACCTCTATGTGCTCTAGAGCCCTGGCTGAGCTGGTGAGGGGCCACTCCAACCCGGGTTTTCCTCACCCGCAGAAACAAGAGCTTTTTTAAAGTTTCTTCCCTTCAAACTAACTCTTTCCCAGCTCGTACCTTTTTGGGGACCCTGCTTTTAAAAACCCCCCCCATTAGAAAAGCCCCCTTCTAAGGCAATGTTCCCCAACCGGCCCTTAAAACTGGACGAAATTTCAGCCCCGAAATTACGCCCCGGGAAGTGCGCAAATTACGGGCTAATTTCGTCCCAATCTTTAAAGGGAAAACCAAAAGTTTCTCCCAAGAAAAAACAAAAGGTTTAACGTCTCCCCCTCCCTGTTTGGGCCCAAAAAAACCCGAGGGGGAAATAAATGACATTTTAATTTAACCAGCGGCGTATACGCGCCGCGGGAAAATCAATCTTTTGGGCCGGGAAAGGTGCCGGCCCCCCGCTCCCCCGGCCCCCACAGGTAACTGAAGGGGCGTAATTATCCCCTGCTTTTAAAGCCGTGGGGACCTTGCCTAAAAAGTTTGGGGAAAAAGCAGAGCCAAAAAGTAAATCACTGCTGAAAACCGGGGACACCCTTTAACAGAAAGCGGACATTTTTTGCATTGCAAGAAACACATTTTTAAATTTGGAAAATATCCACAGGATAAGTTACAAAATGTCTGACTCTTTTTCTTGTGTAAATTGATAGAGGATTTGGATCTGCCCCACAGGGTAAAGCTGCCTGGTACAGCCATGACGCTAAACTCTGCAAGCCGATAGCCCTACCTACACTGCTTTAGTGCCCATTACTACTTATTTATGCATATTCTGCATTTACAGGTCTGTAACTTTCCATTGCATTACACAGAACATTATGCAATTTAAACCCTCCCCAAATTTGTATACACACCTTTAGAAAAAGCTTTCACTTTCTTTTTCCAGAATTCACTTTAAAATTTAACACCAAGGGAAACCACAGAAAAGGGGGGTTAAATCCCCCACATCTAACTGCAGGGCGAGACCCTAAGCTATAACCAGCATCAACTAAATTATTTATAGTGTGATCAGCACAGCAAAGCCCAAAGAAGCCAGGCGGGGGCTCCAAAATCTAAAAAAAAAGAAAAAGAAATAAATTTACAAAAAATGGAGGGCCCCCCAATAAACCAACTGGGATAAAAACCAATCACTACCCCTTAAAAACCCTTACACAAACACCCCCAATTTACAATGGAAATCCTCTTTTTTTAACAGCCCCAAAAAGTTTGGGAAAAGTTCACATGGCTTAATTGCGGGACGTACATTTGGGCCTTTCCAATTTCCCCGAGTCTTTGGGGAAATTTCACTAAATCGTTGGGGTACCTCCCGCGACGCGGGGGGTGTGGCGCCCCCCGGGCCCCCCAATAGACGAGCATTACCCCCCTCCCCAAAATACGATCTTTTTTTTGGGTACGCCCGGGGGAAAGAGGAGGCGTAACCCCTTTTTTTCCTTTTACAACTATGGATTCCCCGTAATATTGGGGCGAAATTTTCACTCGTATTAAGCGCAGTACACTCTCAAACGTGGCGAAATGCCCCCAAAATAAGCCGTGTGAACATACCCTAAGGTTTGTGTACAAACTAAACATTTCCCACAGCTGAGGGTTTGTTTTTAAAATTTGGTAATCCGGTCTTTTGGGGGTTAATATATTAGGGGCGTTCACCCCAAGGTCTTTGGTTTCCAGATTTTGGATCCGAAAATCGCACCCGAAAACGTATTGGTGACCGGATCCTAAATGGATTCAACATGCACTGCGTTTTTGGGTTTGGTTTTTTGGTTTCGGGCGGGGTTTGGGCCACCCTATAGTTTTATTATAGGGCTCCTGCTGCGTCTTTGGGGACCAAGAATTGACATGTCAGTTCTTGGAACGGGTCCGATAGACACAATGAGACACACATGGGTGATCACTTGTATCAATCTCGATGCGTGTTTCATATTAAAAGCAGTGTATATCACATTGCTCATTATTAGATGTGTTTGGGTCAGTTTAGGGTCCGATAGACGGATCCAAACACGTATCTAAAAATGTATGTTCACACAGACTCAACACGCCGTGTGAACATACCCTTAAGCAGTTCAAATGCATCCACCCCCACTTCGAGATGCTACATTTACCTTTTATAGATGCAAAGCGTAGAGAACAGTTCTTACAATCATCTGACATTCCAGATAAAAGAAACCTAACATAAGAATAATGCAATAATGCATAATACACTACTCTTTCAAGTGGTCTTACATGGTGCCAAGACACACCATCCCCACTGTGAAGCATGGTGGTGGCAGCATCATGCTGGGGGAGGCTTTGCTTCAGCAGGCACTGGGAAGCTGCATAGAGTTGATGGGAAGATTGATGGAGCTAAATACAGAGCAATCCAGGACGAAAACCTGACAATGACCCTAAACATACAAAGCTACAATGGAAGGGTTTATATCATATTCATGTGATAAAATGGCCCAGTCATAGTCCAGACCTAAATCCCATGGAGAATCTGTGGAGGGACTTGTACATTGCCGTTCACAAACGTTTGCCAACCATCAGACTGAGCGAGAGCTATTGTGCAAAGAAGAATGGGCAAAAATTACAGCCTCTAGATGTGCAAAGCTGGTAGTGACATCGTCTCACAGATCAAAAGAAAAATTCCTAAAACAATCTTTAATAGATATGCATTAAAATAATTACCCTTTATAATAAAAATGGCCCCACAATATAGCCACTATACAAAAATGCAACTGTATATGTTTATAAAGTACCCGGTGTAATCAGTACCTAGATACAAAAGCAAGTGGCAATGTCTAGCTAATCACAGCAAAAAAGACATTGTACCCAAATACCTAAATTTGCAGGGAGAAGTGCCCCTATAAGAGGGAGGAAAATGTGGTCAAAAAATGTGGTCAAAAACTCACGGTTCCCAAGGGCGGGAGGGTGTTTTGGGGAAAAGAGGTGGGGAAATGTATGGGGGTACCCCCTGGGGAAAATTTTTGATTTAATGATAAGTTTTTCTGTATTCTTATGGATGGGAAA
Organism: Phyllomedusa bahiana; assembly: GCA_025379985.1. Taxonomy (NCBI): domain Eukaryota; kingdom Metazoa; phylum Chordata; class Amphibia; order Anura; family Hylidae; genus Phyllomedusa; species Phyllomedusa bahiana. The sequence goes on along the minus strand of JAODAL010000789.1, from coordinate 36,654 downwards.
CCCAGTCATACTGAAAAGGGGAAGGCATCATTATAGCGGGGGAAAAAACAAGCCTGGTGCGCATTCAGGAAATTGTAGAGGGGAAGTTTTTCAGAGAGGGAGCCGTATGAAGGAGTTTCAGAGCAAGACGAAAGGGAAAATAAAGAAACAAGATTTTTTTTTGGGGTTTTCCAAAGTAGAAAAGGAGGATTGGGGAAGATTTCTTAGGTAAAAGTGACAAGGGGCAAGGGATTGGATGGGGGGGTGAAGGTAGATTCAAGTCGAAAACCCCAAAACAGGGCCCTTCGGGTGTTATTTCCCAACAAAAAATACAATTTTTAAAAAGGGGGGGAAAAAAGAACGGTTTTTGGGGTTTTTTTTAAAAGAGGGGGAAAATGTCAGAAAACACACAGCCCCATCAATGGTTTTTGGGGCAGGGCAATGGGGCTCGGGAAGATGTATAATTGATCGTAAATCATAGAGGTTTACTAACCAAATTTCTACGATGGTTTCCAAAAGGGGGCGAACACCCGGCCCATTTATTAAAACAGTAAAAAATTTTAAACTTAATTTTAATCCCCAACCAATGGGGGCCAATCAGTGCATTAGGCATTAACTGGTCAAGGGACAACTCCCTGCTTCAAAGGCCCATCAGTTGGGGAAAGGGAAAGGGATTTGAGGCCTTTTTGAACGGGAGGTTTTTTGGTTTTGCCAAAGGGCTTCTTACAGAAAATGCGGACCCTGGGTTTAGACTACCATTCGGGTTTACGGGAATGGGAAAAAGAAAAAACAAAGTGAGCGGCATCTTTGGGGGGAAATGTTGTTGTGGAGGGTAAAAGGGAGAAGGGGGGAAAAGACGGTTCACTGAAGAAAAGGAAAAGTGACTAAAAAGCCCCCTTACAAAAAGGGGGGCAGAAAAATTTTGGGACAAGTAACGGGAACTTTGAGGCGATGGGCTTAAGCAGCAGAAGACCCACGGGTGCCACCCCTTTTAAAGTTTAAAAAAGGGAAAATGTGGCTCCAATTTGGGGCCCAGCTTCCTCGAAATTGGACAGTAGAAGATTGGAAAAAAATTTCCCCTGGTTGTGAGTTCGTTTTCTGTGGCTTGGTGGTAGGGCAGGATTTTTGGGGGGTCAACAAAATTTAAAAACATGGCCTCCTGGGTTTTGTTCAACGGTTAGGTGTGGTGGTGGTTCTGGGGGGGAATTTTTCTTGGATTTTGGATTGGACCAATTGGCACGGAACACCCTTGGGGTCTATAAAAAGATTGGGCAGTTTGAGGCCGGGGGTTTAAAACCCGTTACGAAGGGGGTTCCATAAAGTGGCGGGGGTGTAATTGAAAGAGGAGGGGACCAAGAACTCCCCCTGAGGGCCCCCCCAGGGCAAGAGGGAAGGAAGGAATAGAACCTGCAAAAGAGAACAAAGGGGAAGCGGTCAAAAAGGGTGGAAGGGAAACCAACCCGGAGCTGCCTGGATCCCAAGGTGGAGCATGCGAGGAAGGGGTAAATAAAACATTGTAAATGCTGAGGAGACCCGAAAAAACCCAAAACGGTTTTTCCCCGGTTTTAAAAGCAGTGGGGGGGAGTCTTAGAGACTTTAACAGGCAGTTTCTTGGGGGGTTTAAAAGGGGAAACCCTGATTGTAAGGATCCAAAGGGTTAACAGAGAGATAGGGATCAGGCGAGATTTGCCCGGGTTCCAGGAGCTTAGAGATAAAGGGAATTTTAGGACTGGTGGGTAGTTGGCACCCGGGAGGGTCCAGGGGGGGTTTTTTTTTTTGTAGGGGAGTTATATACCTGTTTAAAAGGGGGAGGGGAAATCCCGGGGGAGAGAGAGAGGTTACAGATTGCAGAAAGGTGAGAGGGATAGGGGAGAAATAGACGGGAGAAGGTGGGAGGGGGGGGTCGTTTAGAGCAGGGGTGGGGAGAAAAGGGGGGCTAATTTTCTTTCTGTCGTTGGGCAAGAGCTGAGAAAAACATAAGGATGTGCGGGGAAAGGGGGTGGTTTGTTGGGGTTTGTGATGAATGTTTGCGGGATACTGTTTTTTTGTTTTTGAAGTGAGTGGCCCGGGGTCTCGCACAGAGGTCAGAGACGGGGGCCTGAGTTTTTTGGCCTGAGAAGGGAGTGGGGGTGTAAAACAGGCTTTTTTTGGGTTGTGGTAAGGTTGAGATGGGGAGGTGAAATATTTTTGTTTTGGCCTGTGAAAGGGAGTGTATAAGTCCTGAGATGAATTTTTTTGGGGGAAAAAGTCTGCAGGTAGCTTCAAATTTCTCACGCGTCAGCAAAACCTGGACATCGTTTGCAGGGGTTGGGGGGTTGCCAAGGCCCCGGCGTCTGATTTGGGTGGTACGGTGTGGAGTGGTGCCAATAGTCAGGGTGGTTTGCAAGTTTCGTTGAAATGTTTGACAGCCAGGTCGGACAGGAGAGGGGAGTTTGGGGGGGCATGAGGCGGTTGGTGTTTGAGTTCCTGGGTGTTAATGGGGGGCGGATATTTCTAAAAGGGGTAAGGGCAGGTGTGTCCGGGAAAAGGCTGAGAATTGATAGTAAACAAAAAAAACACAGACAAATTCCCGCCCGGTTTTCCCCAAGTTTTGGGTTCTAGGGGATAATAATTATACATCTGTGATGAGGATGATGATGGCCCAAGTGTTTTCACTTGGCCTCTCATCTCTCTCACGATTTAATTATTATCCCCGATGAACCCCTATCTTGGGGGAAAGCTTTGGGAAAATTATGTCTGTGTTCTTTATGTTTTTCTGTAAAAAATTTATTAGGGTGGTGCCGGAGGTGGGGTCCCCTTTTCGGGGCAGTGCCTATTGGTGGGGTAGTATAGTGATAGGTAGTGCTTTTTTTTTTTAATGGTAATATGGCCAATGGGGCAAGGAAAGTTACTGTGACAAGGGTCTTCAGAACCGGGGTTTTTTGACACTTTTTTTGACCATATTTTCCCCCTCTTATAGGGGCACTTCTCCCTGCTAATAGTTTTTTTTGGGGACAATGTCTTTTTTCTGTGATTAGCTAGAATTTTTCCACTTGCTTTTGACTAGGTACTGATATACCCCCGGGTACTTTATAAAATACTTTGATTTTTTTATAGTGGTTTATGTGTGAGGCCATTTTTATGTAAAAAGGATAATTTTTTTTAAATGCATATCAAAAAAGATTAATTTTTTTGGGAAATTTTTTTTTTTGTCGGGAAGGGAACAGTTTTCAATCCCTTTATTATCTCTTTTTTTCTGTGATGGTAGTGACCCCCCCAACAGATGCACCCTTTCATTGCGAAAAAAGGGGGTAAAACAAGGTAGGGGAAATAGGGGGGGGATGAAACAGTGCTGCATTTTTTTCAGTGTTTTTTTTTCAAAAGCCGATCATTTTCTTTATACTTCAAAATTTTCTTGCTTTTTTAGTTGTTCCACAAAAATATCAATAAAAATACATCTAAAAGGGCGGCGGTTACATCCTCCTCATTCACTTATATGGGACTTTCTGAATAAACTCGACTATGTTCAGAAGCACACTTAGAAGGGAAAGGACAGGACATCAGTGGCCACTTCCTCTTGAGGGGGCCCCTCTTGAACCCCTCCCCCAAAGGTGGGGTTTGTTGATAAATTTCGGTTTTGTCCCTTTGTCTATGTTTTAAAATGTGAGCACATGATAAAGGGGGATGTTTAAACCCTATTCAAAGGGTTCCCCTAAATTTATTAGGGTTAAGGGATCAAACACCTGCTTGAATTTTCCAAATTAAAGGGGGTTTTCCCAAGAAGCGTTTTCCTCACCAAAGGGATATTTCCCTTTTTGAACCTTGAAAAAAAGGGGGAAAATTTGTGTTTTTGTTTTTAAAAAAAAACAAACCTCCTTGTATCGCCCCCACCTCCCAGCAGTTCCCGGGGCTGATATTCAGTCTCTGATTTGAGCAAAATTTTTTTGCTAATTCACGGGGGTTTAACGTATTGTGCACAGCTATGCGGGTTTTTTTTTCTTCCTTTTTTCCATTTATCTTTTCAGAGTAAAGTAACGGGGAGGGGGAGGGCTAGCGGGGCTCGCTTTTTCTCAATAATTAATTAAAACCAGCGGTTTTCTAACAGCGCCAGCTTCTGACCAAAAACAAAGCTGTGCGTCCCAGAAACCTGTTTTTTCCCCTCCCTTCAAAGCTCTTTCCTGTGTCCTGCCATCAGATAATAAGTGCAAACAACGCAAGCGCGGCCAGAAGCTTGCCAGATCAGCTCCTGGTCGTAGCTAATGTAAACAGTCAGGAAACTAAGGGCATCCAAGTCAAGCTGCAGCTCTCACAGGCTTCACTTTTTTTTTTAATCACATATATTTAGAAAAGTGATTAAATGCCCATTTTGGAGGATCCCACGTAAACATTACATCGTGGCAAAACCCCTTTAAGTTCCTTGTTAGAGATCAGCAAGTTGTGCAAAAAGTACTGAAACATCGAACAGTTGGATGTGTGTATTCTAAAGTTAAGGCTATGTCTCCACAGAATAGCAATACCACGGTATTTCTGCCGCTTTTAGGATTTTTAAAGCGGCGAAAATACGATCATTCAGACAGCCCCATAGACTAGAATAGAAAAAACAACCTGTATTCTCCACAGGTTGTTTTTTCTCTAAAAGTGCTGGCGGCGTATTATACAGGGCTGTGGAGTCTGAGTCGTGGAGTTGGAGTCGTTGCCTATTTTGCAGGAGTCGCAGTCGGAGTCGTCATAAAATGGACCGACTCAGACTCACAAAATATATAATTAGTTGTTCTAGTTAGTTCGATGCAGTGCAAAGAGCAAGAGGAATTGGGTCCAGCCAGTGCTACTGCTCCCATATCTTCAGCCTTATCACATGAGGAGTGTACTTGATGACATGGAGCAGGCACAGCGCTGCCCCAGGGGAAAAGACTCCGCTCCAGGGCAAACAGATTTCAGCAACATTTTTCACAGGAGTAGAAGAGTTTGACTATTCATCAAAACTGACTATGGCTGAGGCAATTCCTTTATACCTGTCACGGGTGGGCCTGTGAACCCCGTCCCGGGTCGCAGGCACACCCGTGGTCCCTGCACGAGCGGCACCGCTGCCCACATGCTGGGCAGCGGGCACGCTCACCCCGCCGGCCGGGTCCCTGCCTACTTAGCCGGCCGCGCTCCTGCTGCAGCTCCAGTCTCCTGGCACGCGCGTCCCCGCTCCCTAGGGCGCGCGCGCCGGCAATTGGGTATTGCCGGTCGCTGCCCTTATTTAAGCCTTATTTAAGACCCCTTCCGGAGTTTTGTGCCGGATCTTTAGTGCCAATAGCCTATAGAGAAAGCGTTCCTAAGCCTTGTTCTGATTACCGTGTACCGTACCGTTTGCTTCCGTTCCTCGACCACGAATCTTGCCGCCTGCCCTGACCGTCTGCCTGTCCCCAACTTCGAGCCTGCCTGACAATTTTGTACCACGCTGCACCTCGGCTGCCTCCGCAAGCAAGTCACGTCAGGGGTAGCGACCTGGTAGACTCCCGCCGGATGAAGTCCATCCCGCTTTGCGGCGGGCTCTGGCAAAAACCGGGACTTACGTAGAAACCGCTCCCTGGCGAGGAAAACGCCAAAGCATGCGGTAGTCCAGAGGATCCACTAAATCCGACCCTCACAAACCCTGACATTGATAGAGATGTTGCCCATGTGCTCACAGCTTTCCAACCAACCAAAGTTAGAGTAGAGAGGCGGTTCTCTAGCCTGGAAATAATGAGATCAGATGTGAGGTCATGTATGCAGGATCTGATGGAGACGATACTATTTCTCAGAACAAATTCAGAGACTTCACAAATGTTCCTGCAGTGTTTTGCATATTTACAATTTTTTTGTGTCCTAAAGTCATGTCCAATAAATATATTTGACACTGACAAGCAAAATGGTAACAATGGTTTGGACTTGTGACTTTCAGGCTCCATATCTCACCATCCACTACAGCTTTGTACATGAAGCTACTGTAATTTTATACACAGTCATCTTACCTATCTTATACAAAAATTTGACTTGCAAGTACTTAGCATCTGCTTAGTTACAGTTTTGCCCCTAAAAATCAAAGTGTTAATTTCTTATTTTGTTAGTATTTGGGAAATCCACCTTTGGTTTTCAACACGGCCTGAATCCTTCTGGGCTCTGAATCTGTTTCAAGCACATCTTGACCAAAATCTGATCCCCGGTCTCTTCTACACATTCCCAGTGTTGGTGCAGACTGGACTTGGATACAAATACAGCTTTTTCTTCAACTCTACCCACAAGTGTTCAAAAGATCAAAACATTGTTACCCTTTTGCTAGTGTCTGTTCTGCCTAAATAGCTTGATTGTTGTATCATAAGGTGCTAAAAAGCCTGATGTTACCATTTTACTACAGTAAAGTTATCACTTAAACATGTGCCGTGTATGAGGGAGTCAGGAGTCGGAGGTTTGGGAAATTGAGGAGTCGGAGTCGGGGCTTCGGCTTGCCGACTCCACAGCCCTGGTATTATACAACATTTTATATAATGCGGCAGAAGACCAGCAGTTTTTTTCACCATCTTCCCATAGAATTGTATGGGCGACTTTAAAAACAATGAGAACCGACCGCGTTTTTTGCGCAACACGTGAAAAAACCGCGGTTGTGCATCGGGGAAAAAAAAATGGTCGATTTCGGCTGTTTTTTGGTCTGATGCAGTGTAGACCTAGTCTAACAGATGGGCTAGTTTAGGTAACTTAAAAAAATATGTTCAAGAAATTTTATATTCAGCCTGAAATTTCAGCCTAAAGCCAAATATCCCTTTGTGAGGTGTATATACAGTCATATGAAAAAGTTTGGGCACCCCTATTAATCTAAATCATTTTTAGTTCTAAATATTTGGGTGTTTGCAACAGCCATTTCAAATTGATATATCTAAAAAATGTTGGAAACAGTAATATTTCGGATTGAAATGATGTTTATTGTACTAACACAAAATGTGCAATATTAGTTTTTTAGATATATTAAAATTGAAATGGCTGTTGCAAAACACCCAAAATTTAGAACTAAAAATGATTTAGATTAATAGGGGTGCCAAACTTTTCATAGGGACTGTATGTATATATATTTATATAAAATTATTTATAAAATATATATATATAATATATATACACATATAAAATATATACACACATATATTATATTACACATAATATATATATAATATATATATATATACACACCACACATATATATATATATATATATATACACACACATATATATTTTATATATATATATATATATATACCCCACTTATATATATATACACAAAACACATATACTTATATAACACACACACACACACAAATACATATATATAGTTTATTGTTTATAAGGCTAAAAAAAGACAAGTCATCCATCTAGTTCAGCCTGTTGTGCTAAAGTGTTGATCCAGAGGGAAAGGGAAAAACCCCAATGAGGTAGAAGCCAATTGTCCTCATTTTAGGGAAAAATTCCTTCCTGACTCCAATCTGGCAATCAGAAAAATCCTGGATCAAAGACCCTCTCCTGAATCCAGTCACTGTAACTTGTTATATTATTACGCTCCAGAAATGCATCCAAACCCTTTTTGAACTCGGTTATTGAATTCACCATGACAAGTCCCTCTGGGAGAGAGTTCCACAGTTCACTGTCTTTTCAGTAAAGAATCCCTTTCTATGTTTATGGTAGAAACTTTCGTTCCTCAAGACGTAGAGGATGCCCCCCTTTTTCTAGATTACAGCCTGTGTATTAAAAAAATCTTGGGAGAGATCTCTATATTGACCTTTGATGTATTTAAAAAATATTTTTTATGTCCCCCCAAAGCAGTTTTTCTCTAAAATAATAACCCTAATCTTGCTAATCTTTCTGGGTACTGTAGTCCACCCAGTCCTTTTATTATTTTGTTGCCCGCCTTTGTACCTGTTCAAGCTCTACAATGTCTTTCCTGTGCACTGGTGCCCAAAAACTGTACACAATATTCCATGTGTGGTCTAACCAGTGACTTGTATAATGGGGGAATAATGTTCCCCTCATGTGCATCTATGCCCCTTTTAATGCACCCCATGATCCTATTTGCTTGGCTGCTGCTGCCTGACACGGGCTGCTACTTTAAATTTTTCTGTCCACCAGGTTCCCCCAAATCCTTCTCCATTCATTTTTTACCCAGTGTTTTTCCATTTAAATGTAATCATGTAATGGATTTCTCTTCCCCTTTTGCAAAACCTTTAAATTTTCAGTTTTAACCCTCATCTCCCTTTTCCCTGCCCGGGCCTCCAACTTTCCAGACCCATTTAATAACATTTTATCCTAAATTGGGTGTTGTTTATTTTACAGAGCTTATTTCGTCGCAAAGATCGAATTCATGTGAACCGTGTAAGATCATTAATGAAAAGTTGAAGAAGATGGGGCCCCCAAATACTGACCCTTGTGTACCCCACTAGAAACAGCGACCCAGTCTGAGTTGTACCTTTAAAATTACTACCCTTTTTTTTTTTCAGGAGCCATTTACACAACACACCAAACATATACACACACATATACGACACACCACACACCATATTTTACAACCCCACACCCCCACACCATAAAAAGACAACACACACCACCATATTTTACAGACAACACAAAAACACCATATAATACAGCCCCACACCATATATAACGACACACAACACACACACAACCATATATATACACACAACACCACCTTTAAAATAAGACACACACACCCCCTTATATTACAGAAACACACACACCTATATTACAAACACACACACCCATATAATACAGACACACACAAACACCTATATATACAGACCAACACACACCATATAATACAGCCCAACACACACCCCAAATATATATACAGAACACACACACCATATTATACAGAACACACACACCCCCCAATATAACAGACACCCCACCCCAAAACCTATATATACAGACAAAACACACCCATATTATATATATATACAACACACCCCCCACCTATATTACAGAAACACACAACAAAACCATTTATACAGAACACAACACAAAACCACACCATATTATACGACACACACACACCACACACCACCATATAACACACACACCACACACCACACACCCCACACCCCAAATATAATACAGACCCACCCCAAAAACCCAACACACACCATATATATACAGACACAACACAACAAC